>JASEVX010000008.1:45254506-45372006 GCA_031761405.1 Serripes groenlandicus | reverse complement strand
TTAGACGTTTTTTATATATTTTTTAAATCTAATGTCTAGCGTCTTATACTCTGCAAACTTCACACACTCATTTTGGTCTTGCAATATGTCGACGTTTGTTGTCCAATGGGTTTGAAAGCGTTATCTAGCAATGGACTTAAACGACCTATAGATGAACCTACATACAAGTATGCAATTTTTCCATTCCCACTTTCAACCATTCTGACGCACTTGCAGCAATCGAGTTTGGAAGTTTGTTTGTCAAAAAGAATAACTTGTTCATGATGAGCAATATCTCCTTTTTGACATAATGTTTTCAACTCCATTCAATAATTCAACTTTTATTCAGCACGATTCTCTACAGTTTTGCCTTTTCATTTTTTTTTAAAGTCGTCTGTTTCAGATTTGTTGTATATGGGAAACGGTTGATTAATGGAAATGTAAAATGTCTTATCCTTTGTTACATGTATGTTGACTAGTGATGAAGCCCCGTCTAGCGATTTTGTGGTCTTATTATATCTGCGTAAAGTGGATACTTCGATGATCCGGTACATGTACAGTGGATACTCCGATGATCCAGTACATGTACAGTGAATACTCGGGTGATCCGGTACATGTACAGTGAATACTCGGGTGATCCGGTACATCATCATCATCATCATTCACAGCAGCAGCAGCTTCGTCATCATTATCATCATCATCATCATCATCTTATTATTATTATTCTTCTTCTTATTATTATTCTTCTTTTTCTTCCCCGTCTTCTTCATTACAATCATTATCATCATCACCATATTCTTCTTCATCATCTTCTTCATTATCATCATCATCATCATCATCATCATCATCATCCTTATCATTATCATGTATACGTGTATTATATTTTGAAGACAGTGGTACAGTGAACACTCGAGTGATCCTGTACATGCACAGTGAATACTCGGGTGATCCTGTACACGTACAGTGAATACTCGGGTGATCCGGTACACGTACAGTGAATATTCGGGTGATCCGATACATGCACAATGAATACTCGGGTACATGTACAGTGAATACTCGGATGATCCGGTACATGTACAGTTAATACTCGGGTGATCCGGTACATGTACAGTGAATACTCGGGTGATCCGGTACATGTACAGTGAATACTCGGGTGATCCGGTACGTGTACAGTGAATACACGGAAGATCCGGTACATGTACAGTGAATACTCGGATGATACGGTACATGTACAGTGAATACTTGGGTGATCCGGTACATGTACAGTGAATACTCGGTTGTACAGTGAATACTCGAGTGATCCGGTACATGTACAATGAATACTCGGGTGATCCGGTACATGTACAGTGAATACTCGGGTGATCCGGTACATGTACAGTGAATACTCGGATGATCCGGTACATGTACAGTGAATACTCCGATGATCCGGTACATGTACAGTGAATACTCGGGTGATTCGGTACATGTACAGTGAATACTCCGATGATCCGGTACATGTACAGTGAATACTCGGATGATCCGGTAAATGTACAGTGAATACCCGGGTGATCCGGTACATGTACAGTGAATACTCGGGTGATCCGGTACATGTACAGTGAATACTCGGGTGATCCGGTACATGTACAGTGAATACTCCGGTGATCCGGTACACGTACAGTGAATACTCGGTTGATCCGGTACAAGTACAGTGAATACTCAAGCGATCCGGTACATGTACAGTGAATACCCGGGTGATCCGGTACATGTACAGTGAATACTCGGGTGATCCGGTACATGTATAGTGAATACTCGGGTGATCCGGTACATGCACAGTGAATACTCCGGTGATCCGGTACACGTACAGTGAATACTTGGTTGATCCGGTACAAGTACAGTGAATACTCGGGTGATCCGGTACAAGTACAGTGAATACTCGGGTGATCCGGTACATGTACAGTGAATACTCGGGTGATCCGTTACATGTACAGTGAATACTCCGGTGATCCGGTACAAGTACAATGAATACTCGGGTGATCCGGTACATGTACAGTGAATACTCGGTGATCCGGCACATGTACAGTGAATACTCTGGTGATCCGGTACAAGTACAATGAATACTCGGGTGATCCGGCACATGTATAGTGAATACTCCGGTGATCCGGTACAAGTACAGTGGATAATCCGATGATCCGGTACATCCGCACAGTCTCTACCTTTTATATGACCACATTACGATGAGTCAATAAGATCCAATCAAATCGACATATTCGGCTAATGATCACATTCCTGGTGTTAAATTTGTTGAATGTGATGTAAGCTATTTGTTGCTATTACTCCATTTGCTAACTAGACAACCTACTGAATGTACTGATGACTTGGAGAACACCTCAACAAACAAATAAAATCTTTAACTAGTGAATGAAGTTGAAGAAATTGTGGCAAAAAAGCAAAGTGTTCATTAAAATAGAATCTTTTAACTACCGGACACAATATGCGGCTTAAACAGAACGTTTGACTACCGGACACTATATGTGGCTTTAACAGAACGTTTTGAATACCGAACACTATATGTGTCTTTAACAGAACGCTTTGACTACCAGACACTATATGTGTCTTTAATAGAACGTTTTGAATACCGGACACTATATGCGGCTTTAATAGAACGTTTTGACTACCGGACACTGTATGCGACTTAAATAGAACGTTTTGACTATCAGACACTATATGTGGCTTTAACAGAACGATTTGCCAACTGGTCACTATATGCGGCTTTAACAGAACGTTTCAACTACCGGACACATAGGCGGTCTTAATAGAACGTTTTAACTACCGGACACTTTATGTGGCTTTAACAGAACGTTTTGACTACCGGTCACTATATGGGGCAAAAAAAAACGTTTTGACTACCGGTCACTATATGCGGTTTTAACAGAACGTTTTGACTACCAGACACTATATGCGGCTTTAACAGAACGTTTTGCCTACCAGACACTATATGTGGCTTTAACATAACATTTTGACTACCAGACAATATATGTGGCTCTAACAGAACATTTTGACTACAAGACACTATATGCGGCTTTAACAGAACGTTTTGACTACCAGACACTATATGTGGCTTTAACAGAACGTTTTGACTACCAGACACTATATGTGGCTCTAACAGAACGTTTTGACTACCAGACACTATATGTGACTCTAAAAGAACATTTTGACTACTATAAACTATATGTGGCTTTAACAGAGGGTTTTGACTACCGGACACTATATGCAGTTTTAACAGAACGTTTTGATTACCAGACACTTTATGTGGCTTTAGCAGAACGTTTTGACTACCGGACACTATATGCGGTTTTAACAGAACGTTTCGACTACCGGACAAATAGGCGGTCTTAATAGAACGTTTTAACTACCGGACACTTTATGTGGCTTTAACAGAACGTTTTGACTACCGGACACTATATGCGGTTTTAACAGAACGTTTTGACTACCGGACACTATATGCGGCTTTAACAGAACGTTTTGCCTACCAGACATTATATGTGGCTTTAACATAACATTTTGACTACCAGACAATATATGTGGCTCTAACAGAACATTTTGACTACAAGACACTATATGCGGCTTTAACAGAACGTTTTGACTGCCAGACACTATATGTGGCTTTAACAGAACGTTTTGACTACCAGACACTATATGTGACTCTAACAGAACATTTTGACTACTATAAACTATATGTGGCTTTAACAGAGGGTTTTGACTACCGGACACTATATGCGGTCTTAACAGAACGTTTTGACTACCGGACACTATATACGTCATTAACAGAACAGTTTTACTACCAGACACTATATGCGGCTTTAACAGAACGTTTTGACTACCGGACACTATATGCAGTTTTAACAGAAAAGTTTGACTACCGGACAATATATGCGGCTTTAACAGAACGTTTTGACTACCGGACACTATATGCAGCTTTAACAGAACGTTTTGACTACCGGACACTATATGCGGCTTTAACAGAACGTTTTGACTACCGGACACTATATGCGGCATTAACAGAACAGTTTTACTACCAGACACTATATGCGGCTTTAACAGAACGTTTTGACTACCGGACACTATATGCAGTTTTAACAGAAAAGTTTGACTACCGGACAATATATGCGGCTTTAACAGAACGTTTTGACTTCCGGACACTATATGCAGCTTTAACAGAACGTTTTGACTACCGGACACTATATGCGGCTTTAACAGAACGTTTTGACTACCGGACACTATATGCGGCATTAACAGAACAGTTTTACTAGCAGACACTATATGCGGCTTTAACAGAACGTTTTGATTACCAGACACTATGTGCAGTTTTAACAGAACGTTTTGACTACCGGACAATATATGCAGCTTTAACAGCACGTTTTGACTACCGAACACTATATGCGGCTTTAACAGAACAGTTTTACTACCAGACACTATATGCGGCTTTAACAGAACGTTTTGACTACCGTACACTATATGCAGTTTTAACAGAAAAGTTTGACTACCGGGACAATATATGCGGCTTTAACAGAACGTTTTGACTACCGGATACTATTTGTGGCTTTAACAGAACGTTTTGACTACCGAACACTATATGCAGTTTTAACAGAACGTTTTGACGACTGGACACTACATGCGGTTTTAACAGAACGGTATGACTACTGGACGCTATATGCGGCTTTCACAGAACGTTTTGACTATCAGACACTATATGTTGCTTTAACAGAACGTTTTGACTACCAGACACTATATGTGGCTCTAACAGAACATTTCGACTACGAGACACTATATGCGGCTTTAACAGAACGTTTTGACTACCAGACAATATATGTGGCTCTAACAGAACGTTTTGACTACCGGACACTATATGCGGCTTTAACATAACGTTTTGACTACCGGGCACCTATATGCGCGTTAACAGTTAAAAGTATGTTATATCTTTCTTTTTCCCCCCATATTTTCATCGTCTTTGATCACCCTATATCACACAATTGATACACATGGATAACAGCAAAATAAGAGGTCATTGATGACTTGCTTTCAACTATGGAGGTGTAATTTACGTTAGGAAGACGATTTTTAAAAAAGTCGGTTGGACAAAGCTCCATGTTCAGGAATAGCCTAGGACTGTAATGTTTTAAACAGATGTCAACAACGAACCAGAGGTCAAAATAAGTATGTAATGCCTTAATCGGTTCAATTTTATTCGAAATTATCATTCTAATATGAGCAATATTTAGTAAAGCAGAAAGCCGGAGAAAGTGGAATAAAGATTTCCGTGAAGTATCTTATCACTGTCAAAACTCTGTATGCAGACGTCGTCACCCTGGTTCAGTTGTAAGATCACGGTCTGACTGGAGGTTTGGTATCCATTTATAGAGGCATATACCCAGATCCTTGTTACCATTACACCATTCCGAACGATATCAAAGTCAGCATCAGTACCCTGACTTAAAACTGTTGTAGAGAATACGTAGACCCCAGATATCGGAGCAATAAATGTGCCGACGTGAGCTTGATAGGCATTCCCGACGTTCGTGATGACCTTATCGAAGGCAATAGGTTGGTGAGTTCCAAGATGGTATGCATGGTTAGTTAAAGTTGCAGTAAAGGCGACTTCCGTGCTCCCCACAAACCGGCGAATGTTCTGATAACTGGCACGTCGATGCATACGATCTGAAAAGAAAACGAAATGTAAAACATTATAGTTTCGACGAGGAGCAATGGATTGATAAGGTTTTAACGCCGTTTTCAACATATCTTCTGTTATATCACGGCGATCTCCAAATGCAAAACCGTTCTCCTTATGAGTACACCCTTTTAAGTAATGCCTTTGCAGTGGACGGACGCATCCTTTACAACAACGCACATTTAATCGGGAAAATGCTCGAAAAATTATTCATGTATATTTATCTTACACTGATTTCAACAAACTATACAGATTATGGCAAACAACACCTTTTGCATGGGCAAGACAGCGATTTAATTGCAGTTGATTAAAAGACAGGCATTGTACATTGAAGTCTTTTGTAAAGCATTCAATCATTTAACATAAACATAAACATGTAATATGGCATTGTGTCTCTGATACTTCTGTACACAGAAATCATTCAATTGACCCAGGGGTAAAAACCAGAGATAAAAACATTTTTAAATGAGAAACTCTGGAAAACCTGCGCAATTGAAAGACTGTACATAGACACGCATCTCATACATTTATTTACAAGTTATATACCGTCTTATAAGTAATGCTGTATTCCTATACTAACTATATTGAATTCGGATATCGCAAAGTCAACTGCTAGAAGTTTTGCGTCGAACTGACGAGAACCCGCCAAAAACATCCTTTTAATACCCCCACTGCACGGTTAACACGTGCAACAACTACCAGCTTGTGATTCGTACATGTTACGACATACGTTCTCTTATATACTACCGTAACACAGAGAACTTTGAATTTCCAATTATTTACTGCCACATTTTTGTTGTTGTTAGAATGGTGCTATTCACATATTTCAACAGTATTTCTGTCATATCACCGGGTTTCCTAGGTAAATTACCGGTAATGCTTGTTAGCTTATTATCACATTGGTCAGAGCACGCCACATCCCTAAGCATCAGGGACGACGCCCACTAATACCCTTTATTCAGTATTTGGTATGTTTTGCTTCCATTTTGATACCAACACATGGATGTAGTAAGACCCTATATCGCCCAACACGAACTTTTATTGTATTTTGTCCACTTACCAGAAATCTCTTCTGATTCGGCGCGACTCTCTTGGTTTGGGTTGGTGACTGTATCGTTTTCTGCTTCGTTTTCAGCTTCATGAGATATGATAACATCCTTGTCGACGTTTGGCTGTTTAACAAGCTCGCCATCAGTCCGTCCAGTTGCAGTTTTACGATCAGCACACCGTTCTGAAATCAGATTCGACATTTTTTCTTCTCGTTCCTTCAGAGCAAGAATTTCATTTTCTTGCAACTCGTTTTGTTTTTCCAGCAGGTCGTTTTGTTTTACCAGAAAGTCGATTTTGTTTTGTTGTTGTTGATCCCTTGTTTCTAGCACCTCAATCCGCTGTAGAATAGTCGTCAAGTCCTTCGCTTCAATGAACTCTGCACCAGTTGTACCTACGACAACTAAAGCCATGAAACACAATGGTTGTAGCAACATTTTCTAATTGTAACTTTTGTCTTGCAATATGGTGTCGTTTACTGTCCAACGTGTTTGAAGAATGGCTTTAACAATTCGTTATCTAACAATGAACTTAAACGACCTATAGACAAACCTACATACACGTATGCATTTCTTTCCCGCTTGCAGACGCATCATAACGCATCTGTAGCAGACGATTTTTGATACAATTTTGACCGATGAAGAAATCGGTTATAATGAGCAATATCTCTTTTGTACCAATGTTTTCAACTCTATTTGAAAAAAAAATGATTTCAGTTATTAAGCTTTTCTACAGTTTTGCTTATTTGTCTGTTAAAGTCGTGCAGATTTGTTGTATGTGGGAAAGGGCTCAACAGAGAGCTCCAAAATAAAATGTCCTATATTTGATAGATAGGAGCCACACCTAGTGATTTCCGGTCTTATTATATCTTCGCACATTTAATAGAGTCTTACGAGATTTACATCGTCTGCTCCCTTGTTATATAGACCTAAATGCATATGTCGTCTGCAATAGAGTTGATGTATGTTGGAAAATGTTAAACAAAACCAATTCAAAACAAGAAGAATTTTGATGCCGCGCATGATTTTGAAGTTTGACTTAAAGGAAGCAGATGCAGTTCAATACATTTAAATAACCTGTGCAAACAGACAGGATGTAAATATTTCGAACAAAAAGGCCAAATGTCCCTTTATTTGAAACAAGCAGGCCAAGATGTGCCTATATTGCTCACCAGGCTACCATAGCTTATATAAAAAGGTTACCAATAACAGAAAGGGTCAATATTGACGTAGGGATTAAACGTTGTATATGCTACGATCTACGTGATATTCAGCATGGGCAGTTTAGTCGTGAAACCATTTGGTTCACTGTTTGCTTAACATTCACTGCAACTATAATGTGTCATACAAGCTGAAGTTTATCAAGTCTTTTTTACCAATAAACTGTTTTAAATCCTCTAACTAGATCAATTAGATAAAATAAAACCACATAGGTGCTTAAATATTAACATATATTAAGGTCTATTGCCTCTAGTTATAAGTCAAGAGTGATACAAGCTTTGGGAGGAGAGGGGGAAGTCTATTTTCCTTCAAGTTTATAAGAAGTATGATAGCAAAAACGGGAGTATATAAACAAAAAATACGAATTATGATCAAGATTGAGCATTATGAACGTTCACATGTATAGTTTACATATATCAAGAAGTATTGAGTCTGTTTTGTTTGTTTGTAATGCCAGTTTAATCGTTTTGAACATGCCAGAAGAAAACTGAAAAATAAACAAAAGAAAATGGTCAAGTCAGTTCCCCAAGAGCAAAGAGCGAAAACCAGTTGGTACGAATCGTTCATCTCGAACGAAACATGAAATACCGAATACGAATCCAATGAATTTTAGAAATCGGATGAAATCGTGAAAACAGCGAAGTATTCATAACGGAAGGAAGCAGAGACAACTTAATTACTCTATGGGAGCCGATGACACCTTGTCGTCTATTAAATAAAAATGACCAAAATCGCCAAGCGATGACATGCTGCATTTACAAATAATAAAATGGGTCACGATACGGCCCTGCCTATTGCATAGTAGGGTTAACGTTGTTTTTACAGTTTCTAGAATTATAATGTAATATGTTGTTATTAATATGAATCATCATTGAATTTTTAAAGATTACCCATTTATTTACAAATCTCAATATTGTAAATAGGCAAAAACATCGCCAGAAACTTTTTTCTGAGCTTTGATGAATCGGGTCGTAAACCAAACTATAAAAAATGCGTAGCCTAGGAAGTTAGGGTAAACTTATCAAATACCCATTACATGTGTCTAAAGTTTTGTAATAACGATCGAATACATACGTATTTTGTATCTTGCTGTTTCTTAAATCATTTTTATACAATTCATTTATTCACATTCACAAAGGTTTTTTTTTTTTTCACATAATCGTGTTTAATGTTGGTTGCTCCCTTTTCGATTATGTCACCCCATGGTACAAAATTAAAACCTATCCCATACTGACGCCGCGCTTCCACGCGGCGTCAATAAAACGTCTTATCTTTGTTAACTAGTTATGAGCCGCGTCTGGCGATTTCCGGTCTTAATGCATCTATACACTGTAAATACTCAGTCGAGTCTGTACATCCACACAGTCTCACCAGTGTTCGTATCGTCAGCTTTTATGTTATATACAAATGTAGACCTAAATGAATATTCAGGGAAAACACCAGAAGTGTAATCACACTAGTCGTTCGCCTATTGACTTTTGATATTACCACGTTAGGAAGAGTCAATAAGCCCCCATCCAAATCGACAGACTCGGCTAATCGGCTAATATACATTCCTGAAATGAGTTTTGTTGATCGTGATGTAAGCAATTGGTAGCTTATCCTCATTTTGCTAACTGAACGTACTGATGTTTTAATACAGAATACAGGGTGTAGACAATTTAACACATTATCTTCCAAATACAACAATTCTGCAGGAGACGACGTGGTGAACGTCTCAATAAGAATATAAAAATCTCTGCAATTGAAAGTTTAACTATTGATTGTAGTTTAAAACTTCAATGTCAAAAGAAGAAATTGTTAATGATCAGCAACATGTGCCCATTTAAGAACGTTTTGACTACCGGAAATAGTATGCGACTATTTCAAAACGTTTTGAACACACTATGCGGCAATTCCCGAACAATTATACTGACAGATAAACAAACACGTCCCTTTCCGAACTGTTAGACTAACAGACACGATATGCGGCCGAATATAATAGGCGGCCATTTCCGGACGTTAAGACTACCGAACATAAAATAAGGCAATTTCGGAATGTTTAGACTGCTGACACATAACACGTCCATTTTCGAACGTTGTGACTACCAAACACACTATGTACAGTGAATACTCGGGTGATCCGGTACATGTACAGTGAATACTCGGGTGATCCGGTACATGTACAGTGAATACTCGGGTGATCCGGTACATATACAGTGAATACTCCGGTGATCCGGTACATGTACAGTGAATACTCGGGTGATCCGGTACATATACAGTGAATACTCCGGTGATCCGGTACATGTACAGTGAATACTCGGGTGATCCGGTACATGTACAGTGAATACTCGGGTGATCCGGTACATGTACAGTGAATACTCGGGTGATCCGGTACATGTACAGTGAATACTCGGGTGATCCGGTACATGTACAGTGAATACTCGGGTGATCCGGTACATGTACAGTGAATACTCGGGTGATCCGGTACATCCGCACAGTCTCACCAGAATCTCCACCTTCCGCCTATATGTTAAATAGACATAAACACATATTCCGAGAATAAATCTAGAAGTGTACCCCACCCGCTGTACGACAATTTACCTTTATATGACCACATTACGAAGAGTCAATAAGCTCCCTCCAAAATCGGCAGACCCCGTCAATTCACATTGATGTAAGATTTGTTGAACGTGCTGTAAGCTATTTGTTGCTATTCCCCAGTTTTCTAACGCGACAACTTACTGAATGTACTGCTTATGTAAATGCATAGAATACTTTTTTTTCAACATATAACCTTTCTGCAGCAGTCGACTTGGAGAACACCTCAACAAACGAACACATTTTCAGCTATTGAATGAAGTGAAAAAATTGTGGCAAAAGAGGAAAGTGTTCATTAAAATCAATACTATATGCGGCTTTAACAGAACGTGTTGACTACCAGACAATACACGTCGACGAATTTCTAATTGGCCACCTAGTTTTTATCATATTTTAGGAAAAGTATTCGGTGAAAAATACAAATAACCAAAATATAAGTTTTATAAAAATTTATTCCTAATATGTAAAACAAAACTTCATTGAAATTTGATCACGGGTACACACTTAACAGAGAGGGTTAAATATATCAATATCATATTTTATATGGTGGCCAATTAGAATTCGTCGAAGTGTATTTGCGGCCTTTAGAACGTTTTGACTACCGGACACAATATGCATCCATTTCGAACGTTTTGACATTCGGACATAATATACATCCATCTGAAGGTTTTGACATTCGGAGTAAAATACATCTATTTCCGATCGTTTTGACATTCGGAGACAATATACATCCATTTACGAAAGTTTTGACATTCGGACACAATATACGTCCATTTCCGAGCGAGCGTTTTGACATTCGAACACAATATACATCCATTTCCGAACGTTTTGGCATTCGGACACACTAAACATCTATTTTCGATCGTTTTTTTATTCGGAGACAATATAAATCCATTTCCGAACGTTCTGACATTCGGAGACAATATACATCCATTTCCGAACGTTCTGACATTCGGAGACAATATACATCCATTTCCGAACGTGTTTAGACATTCGCAGACAATACACATCCATTTTGGAACGTTTTGTCATTCGGAGACAATATGATACATACATTTCCGATTGTTAAGACTACCAGACACATTATTCGTTAATTGTGAGCGCTTTTAATCAGGAAAAAGTATGAGGCCATTTCCTAACTACAGACTACAGAACAAACATTATATCCGGCCATTTCAGAATAGTTTTAATTAAGGACAAAATAGGAATGCGGCTATTTCCGCAAATTTCGACTACAAAACACATTATGTGGTCATGATCCAAATGGCATGCTGAGGTTTAAAAATTAACCGAGAACACTTTGTACACAGTCCAGGGGTTGTGAGTTCGAGCCATTACTCGCGGATTATCGACAAAATTCACTGTACTGTGACTAGCTTCATTCGTCTTCCATTAATGGGCTATATAGTCTAGGTGGGAAGTTATCCAGTTTCCTTCGAAGAATGTTGAATGGAGTACTTATGCGAAAGTCAGGGATAGCACATCATCATGATATATCTAAACTAATGTTGAAAAAGGGGGTAAATTCCATATTAATCACCAATCAAACAATAACTCTCGATCAAAAGTATATAATTATGTGTATTTACCAATTGTATATGGTATTCACCTTTAGCAGGAACATTCATTTCTCGAAAATTCACGAACGCGCTTTGTCTACTTACTTAAATATGCAGTTGTCCGATTGATTTATTAAAGCGTATACTATTGAATGAACAACGACGAAGATGATTCAAATAGATTACAATGATAAATCTATGCGCATTTCCACAAACCTAGAATTTAAAGCTTATGATACCGAAAATGATAGCAAAGAATGTCACCAAAAGTTAAAAGTATGTAATATCCTTCTTTTTTTCTATATTTTCATCTTCTATGATCACCCTAGATCAACAAGATTGATACACCGGGACAAAAGCAAAATATGAGGTAAAATTATTATGGTGTAATTTACGTTAGGAAATCAATTTTTAAAAGTCGGTCGGACAAAGCTCCATGTTCAAGATGAGCCGATGCCTGTTATCTATGAAACAGATGTCAAAAACGAACCAGAGGTCAAAATAAGTTTGTAATGCCTTAATCGGTACGATTTTATTCGAAATTATCATGCTAATATGAGCAATATTTAGTAAAGCAGAAAGCCGGAGAAAGTGGAATAAAGATCTCCAAAAAGCATCTTATCTCTGATATCATTCTTTATGCAAACGTCGTCGCCCTGGTTTAGTTGTAAGATCACGGTTTGACTGGAGGTTTGGTATCCATTTGTAGAGGCATGTGTCCAGAGTTGTGTTACTAGTACACCATTCCGAACGATTCGAAAGTTAGAATCAGTATCCATACTCATTAATGTTGTAGAGAAAACGTAGACCCCAGATATCGGAGCAATAAAGGTCCCGACGGGAGCATTGTAAGCATTCCCGACGTTCGTGATGACCTTATTGAATGCAATAGTTTGGCCAACTCCAAGATTGTCTACATTGTTAGTTAAAGCTGAAGTAAATGCGACTTTCGTGCTTCCCGCAAACCGGCCAACTTTCTGATGACTGGCACGTCGATACATACGATCTGAAAAAATAGAAATGTATATTATATTGTTTCGACCTGTAACAACGGATAAAAAGGGTTTCAATGACGCTTTCAACAATTTGTCTTTTAAATCAAGACGGCCAGTTCAAATAAAATACCTACCCTCTTAAAAAACCATCGACAATGGACGAATAACAGTCGAATATTTTTAAATGAGTATAGTATCCCCTTTTGCGTACCACGAATGTCATATTGATTGGTTGGATGTTATATGCAGTTTCCAACTGAATTTCACGTAGTTAATTGCCAGTAATGCTGGTATGCTTCTGACACCAGCGCACATAGCGAACCTCAACGTCAAGGAAGTAAGCTATTACTACCATTGTTGAAGTCTTTGGTATGGCCTCACGGGGTATCGAACCTTGACCTCCCGCTCTCGAAATGAACGCTGTAAGCACTATATCACCGAGACGATAGATTCTGGAAGCAAAATAAAATTACTGTTATCAAAGAGGAGTATAATACTTGACTTTCGCATTATTCTGTCAATCAATGTGATTATATTTACGAGCATCATTAGATATTATAGGTTATTGCATATATATGGGAAAATATTGTGTGGGATGAGTTCCTTCGGCTGAGTTGCACGAGCTTGCGAGGGCAGATCTCCGCCGAAGGAACGAGTCCCAACACAATAGATTCCCATACTCATGCAATAACCTTTTTATTGTATAATTTGATATTGGCTAATTAAAATGTGTCGTTTTGTTTGTTTTAAACACTTCATTATTTAAAAAAATAACATTCGTTTTGGATTGTTAAGATAAATAAACATGAACATCGCGCAATTATACTGTGCTAGGGTCGTGGAAAATATAATTTACGAACCGCCATTGTTGTTCCCCATTTGGTATCGACTCAAAATTGAATCGACGACAACATGATGTGTAACGCTTTTTCTAACAGTGTTTTTCATTAATAACTCTTTTTTTTTTGTATTTACGCCTGGATATTTGTGTTCTTTATTACGATTTAGTTGCCCCTTTTGACCTCACAGTAGATTTAGTAAAGCGAACACACGTCTTCTATATTGCGTTGATAGACTTCACATCGGAGGATGACAACACAAATCTGAATACCTACCTTTAACACATTCATTTGCTTATTCAGGCTAGCAGTTATGAATCCCTCTGTATATTTTTGTTCATGTGTAATTGAGATACACTTATAAAAGATCGTCAACGACAATGAAAACAATGAGTGTACGTCCTTACAAGCGAGCAATATTATTGATCTACACGTTACATTATTACGTCAGAAACTACGTAGATATTTACAAACACAGCTAACGCTATAAATAGACCAGATCGGTTTATGAGCACATTTCTTTTCCTAGGACTATCAGAGACTGAATTCCCATTCCTCCGGACCTTAACTAGATCACGTCTGTATACTGTTTTAAGTTCCGTCTGCAGCCATACACAGCATAAACTAACACAGATGTTTTTTATTTCATTTTTATTTGTAAATATGCCTAATTCGTGGTTTTTACCATTTTGATGGCGGCACTTGCCTGCGATGCACTTTGCCCTAGGCAATAACACGTACAGTATAAATAGAAGTTAGCTGGTCTCTTAATCATCAAAGGTTGGATGAGAGCTCTTTTTAACGGTTACTGTATGGAAATAGTTCCGTCCGTAGCAGCACGTGAAAAAGTTCTGAGTGCAATATCAATGCGTGCAATATCGATTAGTGCAATATCGACGGATACTGCATCCTTTTTCCAAATGGAAAATAGAAGGGAAAATATCAAAGTATACAATAAAAGATTCTCAAATATATGAAAACCATTTCGTAATGCTTTTGAAAACAACGTACATTTATGTCGTCCTTATAGCAATATCGGTATTTAGTATAGGTAAATATGTACGGTAGACTCGCAATAACTCGAATATTGAAATATTTGAATATATTGTTTAACTCGACGTCTTTCCTGGAATGGATCAGTGTAAACCCATTTCATGCTTAACACGATCTATTATTTGTGTTGTGTCCACTTACCAGAAATATCTTCTGATTCGGCGCGCCTCTCTTGGTTTGGGTTGGTGACTGTATCGTGTTCTGATGATAACGTCCTTGTCGGTGGCTGACTGTCTAACAAGCTCGCCATCAGTCCATTCAGTTGCAGTTTTACGATCAGCACACCGTTCTGAAATTAGGTTCACCATTTTTTCTTCTCGTTCCTTCAGAGCAATAATTTCATTTTCTTGCAACTCGTTTTGTTTTTCTAGCAAGTCGATCTTGTTTTGTTGTTGTTGATCCCTCGTTTCTAGCACCTCAATCCGCTGTAAAATAGTCTTAAAGTCCGTCGCGTCAATGAACCCTGCACACGTTGTACTTAAGACAACCATTGCCATTATACACAAAGTTTGTACATGTAACAACATATTCCAAATGAAATCTTTGACCTTCAATATGTCGACGAATATTGTCTTATCTGTTTGCAGATTGACTTTTAAACTACGATATCTTACTATGGACTTAAAGGACCTATAAATTAACCTTCATACAAGTATGCTTTTATTCATTTTGCACTTGCAGACACATTGCAGACGATAATATTTAAACTTGTTTGCCAAAAGAAGAAATTTCTCATGTTGAGCGATTTCTCCTTTTTGTCAAAATGTGTTCAACTCATATTTTATAATTTAACTGCTATTCATCATGATTCTCTACAGTTTTGCATTTTTTTAAAATCGTATGTTGTATATTGGAAAGGATTGATTAATGGAAATTCAACATTTCTTATCTTTGTTATGTTGACTAGTTATGAGCCGCGTCTAGCGAATTTACAGTATTATTATATCTGCGTACAGTGAATACTCGGGTGATCCGATACATCCGCACAGTCTCACCAGAATCTTCACCTTTCGCCTATATGTTAAATAGACATAAACTAACTTTCTGAGAAAAAACTAGAAGTGTAACCCTACTAGTTGTACGCCAATTTACCTTTATATAACACCGTTACGAAGAGTCAATAAGACCTCTCCAAAATCGACCGACCCCGTTAATTAACATTCCTGATGTTAGATTTGTTGAATGTGATGTAAGCTATTTGTTGCCATACCCCCATTTGCTAACGCGACAACTTACTGAATGTACTGATTATTTGAATGCATATAAGACTATTTTCAACATACAACCTTTCTGCAGCAGTCGACTCGAAGAACACCTCAGCAAACGAACACAATCTTTAACTATTGAATTAAGTTGTAGAAGTTGTGGCAAAGAAGCAAAGTGTTCATTAAAATTAATATGCGGCCAATTTAAAATATTTTGACTGCCAGATTTTATATGCGGCTTTAACATAAAGTTTAAATTACCGAACACTATATTATGCGGCTTTAACAGAACGTTTTGACTACCAGACACTATATGCGGCTTTAACAGAACGTTTTGACTACCAGACACTATATGTAGCTTAAACAGACCGTTTTGACTACCAGACACAATATGCATCCATTTCAGAACGTTTTGACATTCGGACACAATATGCATCCGTTTCCGAACGTTTGGACATTCGGACACACTATGCATCCATTACCAAATGTTGAGACTACCGGACACATTATTAGTTCATTCGTTTATTCGTTCTTTTGACTACAGAACAAACATTATATCCGGCCATTTCAAAACGTTTTGTATTGAGGACACAATAATAATGCGGCTATTTTTGACTACAAAACACATTGTGTGGCCATGATCGAAATGGCATGCTACGGATTAAAAATTGACCGAGAACACTTTGTACACAGACAAGGGGTTGTGAGTTCGAGCCATTACTCGGCCGTTTAATTTTGCGAAGTATCGACACACGTCACTGTACTGTGACTAGCGTCATTCGTCTTCGACCATATATTGGCTATATAGTCTTCGTGGGAAGTTATCCAGTTTCCTTCGAAGAATGTTCAATGAAGTACTGGTGCGAAAGTCAGGGATAGCACGCTGTCGTGATATATTTAAAATTCCGTTGAAAAGGGCGTTAAACCTATATA
The DNA here is from genome assembly GCA_031761405.1 of Serripes groenlandicus. Taxonomy (NCBI): domain Eukaryota; kingdom Metazoa; phylum Mollusca; class Bivalvia; order Cardiida; family Cardiidae; genus Serripes; species Serripes groenlandicus. The sequence goes on along the minus strand of JASEVX010000008.1, from coordinate 45,354,889 downwards.
AACCACCAAGCAATCAATAAATATCGATCAAATGTATATAATTATGTGTATCTACCAAATGTAAAGTGTATTCACTTTTAGCAGGAACAAATCACGAACGCACTGTGTCTACATACTTTTGAATACAGTTGTTCGATTGATGTATTACAGTGTATACTATTGAATAAACAACGGAGAAGATGATTCAAATAGATTACAAGGATAGTTGTATGCACATTTCCACAATCCTAAAGCGTATATTTCCGAAATCATTAACAAAAAATGTCACCAAAATTTAAGTATATTATATCGTTTTTTTTCTATATTTTCATTGACTTTTATCAACCTAGATCACAAAGATTGATACACATGGACACAGGCAAAATAAGAGGTAATTGATGACTTACTTTCAACTATGAAGTTGTTATTTACATTAGGAAATCGATTATTAAAATTTCGGTCGGACAAAGGTCCATGTTCAAGATGAGCCGAGACCTGTTATGTTTTAAACAGATGTCAAAAACGAACCTGGTCAAAATAAGTTTGTAATGCCTTCATCGGTACGATTTTATTCGAAATTATCATGCTAATATAAGCAATATTTAGTAAAGCAGAAAGCCGGAGAAAGTAGAGTGAAGACCTCCATGAAGCATCTTATCACTGTAACCATTCTGTATGGAGACGTCGTCACCTTGGTTCAGTTGTAAGATTACAGTCTGACTGGAGGTTTGGTATCTATTTGTTGATGAATATACAAGGAGTCTTGTTACTAATACCCCATTCCGAGCGATTATAAATTGAGCATCAGTATCATAACCCATTACTGTTGTAGAGAATACGTAGACCCCAGATATCGGAGCAATAAAGGTCCCGACGTGAGCAGTGTAAGCATTCCCGACGTTCGTGATGACCTTATCGAATGCAATAGTTTGGCCAACACCAAGATGGTCTACATTGAGGGTTAAAGCTGAAGTAAATGCGACTTCCGTGCTCCCCGCAAACCGGCGAATTTTCTGATGACTGGCACGTCGATACATACGATCTGAAAAGATAGAAATGTATATTATATTGTTTCTACTAGTAATAGATAGGGTTTTAATGCAATTGCTTTCACCAATTTGTCTGTTATATTAGGGCGGCCAGTTTAGATAAATGAGCGTCGTAATACCTACCCTCTTAACAAACTATCTGCAAAGGACGAAGACAAGTCGAACGTCTTTAAAAAGTTGCAGAAAAACAAGAAACTGCTCGAATAATGAGTATATTATCCCTTTCTGCGTACTACGAATATCACATTGATTGGTTTGATGTTATATGCTGTTTTCAACTGAATTTCACGCAGTTTCCTGGGTAAATTGCCTACGGGTAAGCCTTTTCTGACACCACCTAACCTGAATGACAAGACAAGAAAATAAGCTAGTACTATCATTGTTGAAGTCTTTGGTAGGGCCCGACAGGGTATTGAACCCTGACATCTAGAAATGGACGCACTAAGCACTATACCACCGAGACGGTAGGTTTTGGAAGAAAACTAAAATTACTGTTAGCAAAGAGGAGTATAATACTCGACACTACTGTTAGCAAAGAGGAGTATAATACTCGACACTACTTTTAGCAAAGAGGAGTATAATACTTGACTTTCGCATTATTCTGTCAATCAATGAGATTATATTTACGAGCATCATTAGATATAAGATTTTATTCTCAAAAACATGAAAACCAATTCGTGCTATTGAAAACAACGCATACTTATGTCGTCCTTATAGCAATATCGGTATTAATTATAGGTAAATATGTACAATAACTCGAACATTGGAACACGACGTTTTTCATGGACCGGATCTGATCTAATACGAGCAATCAGAACTGTTGCTACGTTATTTCCTTTATGTGATTCGATAACTCAATCGCTTTTCATAATCAACACTAAGTATAAATGAATTACGAAGCTTATAGTAGTACCTAAATTAATTAAGCCTAAATCCAACGATCGCTCGAACACGTCGATAACTCGAAGTAATTCATTGATCCCTTTCCAGTTCGAGTTATCACGAGTCCACTGTATAAGCAACTATGACCCTTTCAATGCGAAAAGGGTCTCTGCGAATGTTAAGATTCAAACAAATCGGTGTTTTTCTCGATTTTGCCGGAGATTTCACTGTGTGGATACATGTATAACAGCCATAGATAGAACGAATATTACATGTTCTACGATGTTGTATCGATATATACGAGAATGAGAAGAATCATAATGTCCTAGTACGACGCAATTCAAGTGAGAGATTATCAGATGTCCGGATGATATGAACTGACTTCATATATAACGTCACCAACAACGGGAGATATATATTCGCGTTATTAAAAGATTCATACAAAACACCTACCTTTAATCAAAATTTAAAGTCAGTACCGATGAATGACATCGATTGCCATCAATAGTATACGATATAAATAAAATGATCTAACACTGAATGTTTGATGGGGGAATTATTATGTCACGTGTCATCATACCGCTTATATCAAACTCATGCTCACACACTCGTTAGATAGACGCGCATAAATAAAAATCGAGATAGTATTCTCTTATCAAAATGAGATGGTAAATAAACTCAATGCTACGAACAACTATTAGTGTAGTCGTCATGTTTTGATTCCATATTGATGCCAACACATGGATGAAGTAAGACCCTATCTCGCCTAACACGAACTTTTATTTGTGTTTTGTCCACTTACCAGAAATCTCTGATTCGGCACGACTCTTTTGGTTTGGGTTGGTTACTGTATCGTTTTCGGCTTCGTTTTTAGCTTCATGCGATATGATAACTTCCTTGTCGGTGGTTGACTGTCTTACAAGCTTACCATCAGTCCATTCAGTTGCAGTTTTACGATCAGCACACCGTTCTGAAATTATGTGAGCCATCTTTCCTTCTCGTTCCTTCAGAGCAAGAATTTCATTTTCTTGCAAGTCGATTTTGTTTTGTTGTTGTTGATCCCTCGTTTCTAGGACATCAATCCGCTGAAGCAAGTCGATCTTGTTTTGTTGTTGTTGATCCCTCGTTTCTAGGACCTCAATCCGCTGGAGCAATTCGATCTTGCTTTGTTGTTGTTGATCCCTCGTTTCTAGCACCTCAATCCGCTGTAGAATAGTGGTCAAGTCCTTCGCTTCAATGAACTCTGCACCAGTTGTACTAACGACAACTAAAGCCATGAAACACAATGGTTGTAACAACATTATTCAGATGTAATTGTTGTCTTTCAATATGTCGACGTTTGTTGTCCAACGTGTTTGAAGAATGACCTTAACAATTCGTTATCTAGCAATGGCCTTAAAAGACCTATAGATTACCCTATATATTCTTGCTGTTATTTCTTTCCTACTTGCAAACGATTTTTGAAAAAAAAAATGAGCACAGAAGAAATTGGTCATAATGAGCAATATCTCTTTTGTACCAATGTTTTCAGCTATATTTGAAAACATTTGATTTCAAAGATTAAGATTTTGACTATCAGACTCAATATGCGGTCATTTTGGAACGTTTTGACTATCGGACACACTAATCGGCCATTTTCGAACGTTTTGACTATCAGACACAATATGCGGCCATTTCCTAACGTTTTGACTACCAGACACAATATTCGGCCATTTTCAAACGTTTTGACTATCAGACACAAATATGCGGCCAATTTGAAACGTTTAGAATAACGGACATAATATGCGGCCATTTTGGAACGTTTAGAATAACGGAAACAATATGCGCCCATTTTGGAACGTTTAGAATAACGGACATAATATGCGGCCATTTTGGAACGTTTAGGAAAACGGACATAATAGCGCCCATTTTGGAAATTTTAGAATAACGGACACAATATTCTGCCATTTTGGAACGTTAAGAATAACGGACATAATATGCGGCCATTTTGGACGCCTGGACTATAAGACAGTGAATGTTCTTAATGTTTAGACTACCGGACACAATTTGGGGCCGTTTCCGAACGTTTAAACTACCGGACAACATATGCGGCCATTTCCTAACGTTTTGACTACCAGACATAATATCCGACCATTTCCGAACGTTTAAACTACCGGACAACATATGCGGCCATTTCCTAACGTTTTGACTACCAGACATAATATCCGACCATTTCCGAACGTTTAAACTACCGGACAACATATGCGGCCATTTCCTAACGTTTTGACTACCAGACATAATATCCGACCATTTCCGAACGTTTAAACTACCGGACAAAATATGCGGCCATTTCCAGACGCTTTGACTACCAGACATAATATCCGACCATTTCCGAACGTTTAAACTACCGGACAAAATATGCGGCCATTTCCAGACGCTTTGACTATTTGACACACACAAAATGCAACCATTTCAGGACGCCTGGACTATAAGACAGTGAACGCGGCCATTTCTTAATGTTTGGACTACCGGACACAATTTGGGGCCCCTTCCGAACGTTTAAACTACCGGAGACAATATATGCTGCTATTTCCTAACGTTTTGACTACCAGACACAATATTCGGCCATTTTCGAACGTTTTGACTATCAGACACAAATATGCATCATTTTGGAACGTTTAGAATAACGGACATAATATGCGGCCATTTTGGAACGTTTAGAATAACGGAAACAATATGCGCCCATTTTAGAACGTTTAGAATAACGGACATACTATACGGCCATTTTGGAACGTTTAGAAAAACAGACATAATAGCGCCCATTTTGGAACTTTTAGAATAACAGACACAATATGCGGCCATTTTGGAACGTTTAGAATAACGGACATAATATGCGGCCATTTTGGACGCCTGGACTATAAGACAGTGAACGCGGCCATTTCTTAATGTTTTGACTACCGGACAACATTTGGGGCCGCTTCCGAACGTTTAAACTACCGGACAACATATGCGGCCATTTCCTAACGTTTTGACTACCAGACACAATATTCGGCCATTTTCGAACGTTTTGACTATCAGACACAAATATGCGGCCATTTTGGAACGTTTAGAATAAGGAAAACAATATGTGGCCATTTTCGAACGTTTTGACTATCGGACACAATATTCGGCCATTTTCGAACGTTTTGACTATCAGACACAATATGCGGCCATTTCCTAACGTTTTGACTACCGGACACAATATTCGGGCCATTTTCGAACGTTTTGACTATCAGACACAATATGCGGCCATTTTGGAACGTTTAGAATAACGGACATAATATGCGGTAGAATAACGGACATAATAGCGGCCATTTTGGAACTTTTAGAATAACAGACACAATATGCGGCCATTTTGGAACGTTTAGAATAACGGACATAATATGCGTCCATTTTGGAACGTTTAGAATAACGGACACAATTTGCGGCCTTTTTGGAACGTTTAGACTACTGGACACAATATCCGACCATTTACGAACGTTTTGACTACCGAACACAATAATTGATTGATTGATTAATTGATTGTGAGGTGTTTAACGCCGCTTTCGATTTTGTTAAGTTATAACACAGCGTTTCCTGAGTAGGTTACCAGTATTACTGGTCCATTTATTCTAACACCAGCCAGTTAGTCATAATGATAGCCCCGCAAACCTGAGGGCCAATGACTACAGCCATTACTACCATGTCTGTGGTATGACCCGACCGGGGATCGAAGCCGCGACCACCCCGGGCGCACCCGAGGCGTAAGTTCTACCACTACACCACCGAGGCGGTCCCGAACGCAATAATCAGCGATTTCAGAACGGACACAAAATAACGCTTCGTCTGTGAAGTGGTACACTCGAACACAATATGCGGCCGTAATCGAACTAAAGTGAAAACATAGTTGACCATGGACACCTGAATACGTACGTTTTAGGGATCGACTACACTCGTGAAATGGTTGAGCAGTACTGTTGAGATATATTAGTGGGTTACGGCGAGCGCTATATATGCAGGGGTCGTGAGTGCGTGCCATGACGCGGCCACTCATTCCGTCTGATGAATGACAAAAGTCACTGTGTGTTGCACCAATCGTTTTCCATCAATGGGCTTTTTATATATATAGTCTACGTGAGAAACTAACCCTTTTCAACCAGTTATCCGAGAAAACATTAGGAAAGCTAACAAGAGTGCCGCGGAGCGAACGCCAACGCTCATCTGTTGAGTCGAAAAAGGGACATTATTGAATATTTATCAAAGCCAGGGTTATGTCACTGATGTAATTAGTTAATTACATAAAGAAATCGATTTTTAAAAAGTCGATAGGACAAAACTCCATGTTCAGGAATAGCCGGCCCCCTTTTTCTAAAAAAAATATCATGCTAATATAAGCAATATTTAGAAAAGCAGAAAGCCGGAGAAAATAGAGTAAAAACTTCCATGAAGCATCTTATCACTGTCTTCATTCTGTATGCAAACGTCGTCACCCTGGTTCAGTTGTAAGATCACGGTCTGACTGGAGGTTTGGTATCCAGTTGGTGTGGCATATACCCAGAGTCTTGTAACTTGAACCCCGTTTCGAACGATTTTAAAGTCACCATCAGTATTTTGACTCATTAAGGTTGTAGAGAATACGTAGACCCCAGCTATCGGAGCAATAAAGGTCCCGACGTGAGCATTGTAAGCATTTCCGACGTTCGTAATGACTTTATCGAAGGCAATAGGTTGGTCAGTTCCAAGATGGTATGCATGGTTAGTTAATGCTGCAGTAAAGGCAACTTCCGTGCTCCCCTCAAACCGGCGAATGTTCTGATAACTGGCACGTCGATGCATACGATCTGAAAAAATACAAGAAATGTAAAACATTATTGTTTCGAAGAGGAGCAATGGATTGATTAGCTTTACGACGTTTTCAACATTTCGTCTGTTATATCACGGCGTTCTCCGCTTGCAAAACTTTATACTAATAAGGACAACTTTTTTATAAAAGCCTTTGCAGTGGACGGACGAATCCTTAAACATACTAAACAGATTATGCTTCCTATTGTCTAGTCCCGCATTTTATTGCTGTTTGAATGGTGTTGTACACATATTTCAACAGTATTTTTGTCATATCACCGGGTATCCTGGGTAAATTACCGGTACTGCTTGTTAGCTTATTCTGACACCAGCGCTGGTCTCGAGTTCTAGAGGCGGACGTTCTAACCACTACACCATCGAGGCGTTACTAATGTTTGTTTGGAAGCAAACGACTACAATAACTGTTAGCAAAGAGGAGTAAACAAACTTTGCTGTCGTACTATTCTATGATTCACCGACCCTACACCTGTAGATATAATAATAACTTCACCAATATTTCTGCTAACCCAAATAGTAATACTATTGAAATTAACGTTAATTATTATCATCCCAATTATAACTGTATCGGTACTTATACACGGTAATTATATACATTAGTCTCGAGATCACTTGAACATGTGAATATATCGTTTAATTCGAACCATTTCCTGGAACGGAGCTGTCATTTGAAAAGAGCGTAGCATCAGTTCTTATTGCTAATACGAGCAACCAGTAGTGTTGCTACGTTATTTCCTTTATGTGATTTTATAATTAGATCGCTTTTCATAATAAACACTAAGTATAAACGAATTACGAAGCTGATAGTACCTGAATGTAGCGATAACTCGAACACGTCGATAACTCGAAGTAATTCATTGATCCCTTTCGAGTTCGAGTTAATAAACTCAATGTTAAAACAATACTATAAGTGTAGTCGTAATGTTTTGCTTACATTTTGATACCAACACATGGATGTAGTAAGACCATATCTCGCCTAACACGAACTTTTATTTGTGTTTTGTCCACTTACCAGAAATATTTTCTGATTCAGCGCGACTCTCCTGGTTTGGGTTAGTGACTGTATCGTTTTCTGCTTCGTTGTCAGCTTCATGAGATATGATAACGTCCTTGTCGGTGGCTGACTGTCTAACGAGCTCGCCGTCAGTCCATTCAGTTGCAGTTTTACGATCAGCACACCGTTCTGAAATCAGGTTCGCCATCTTTTCTTTTCGTTCCTTCAGAGCAAGAATTTCATTTTCCAGCAAGTCGATCTTGTTGTGTTGCTGTTTATCCCTCGTTTCTAGCACCTCAATCCGCTGCAGCAAGTCGATCTTGTTTTGTTGTTGTTGATCCCTCGTTTCTAGCACCTCAATCCGCTGCAGCAAGTCGATATTGTTGTGTTGTTGTTTATCCCTCGTTTCTAGCACCTCAATCCGCTGCAGCAAGTCGATCTTGTTCTGTTGTTGTTTATCCCTCGTTTCTAGCACCTCAATCCGCTGTAGTATAGTCGTCAAGTCCTTCGCTTCATTGAACTCTGCGCCAGTTATACTAACGACAACTAAAGCCATGAAACACAATGGTTGTAACAACATTATCCAGATGTAATTTTTGTCTTGCAATATGTTGACGTTTGTTGTCAAACGTTTTTGAAGAATGGCCTTAAAAGTTCGTTATCTAGCAATGAACCTGAACGACCTATATATAAATTTACCTACAAGTATGCTCTTATTTCTTTTACACTTGCAGACGCATCCGAATGCATCTGTAGCAGACGATTTTTGAAAATATTTTGAGCACAGAAGAAATTGGTCATAATGAGCATTATCTCTTTTGAACCTATGTTAAATATATTAAATATTTCATTTATTTAACTTTTCTACAGTTTTGTTTATTTGTTTTTTCAAGTCGTCTGCAGATTTTTTTGTATGTAGGAAAGGCCTAAACCATGGCATTTCAAAATAAATGTCTTATCTTTGATGTTTTGAATAGATAGGATCGCACCTAGTGATTTCCGGTCCTATTATATCTGCGCATAGTTAATACAGTCTTACCAGTGTCTTCATCGTCTGCTCCCTTGTTATATAGATCTAAATGGATATGTCGTCTGCTATAGATGTGTTGTGTGTAGGAAAGTGTTTAACAAAACCAAGTAAAAAATAAAATGACTTACCTGTGTTGTGTTTACTAGTTATGAGCCGCGTTTGGCGATTTACGGTTTGAATGCATGTGTGCACTGTGAATACTACTTTGGGCCTGTACATCTATATGTTCATCTATATGTTAGACCTAAGTGCAAATTCTGAGAAAACACCAAAAGTGTAACCCATTAGTTGTACGCCAATTTACCTTTATATTACCTTGTTAGAAAGAGTCAATAAGCACCCACCCAAATCGACATACTTGGCTAATGTACATTCCTGAAATGAGTTTTGTTGATCGTGATGTAAGCTATTGGTAACTTATCCTCATTTTGCTAACGACACAACGTACCGAACGTACTGCTGTGTTACTGCAGTCTAAAGACGGTAAACACTATAAATAGATATTTTCCAAATACAGCAATTCTGCAAGAGACGAAGTGGAGAACGTCTCAATAAAACAATACAAATATCTGCAATTGAAAGTTTAACTAATGATTGAAGTTGAAAACTTTGTGTCAAAAGAAAAAATGTTACTTATCAGCAACATGTGGCCATTTCAGAAAGTTTTGACTACCTGAAAATAATATGCGGCTATTTCATAACGTTTTGACTAACGAACACACTATGCGGCTATTTCAGAAGGTTTTGACTAACGAACACACTATTTACTAACGAACACACTATGCGGCAATTTCATAACGTTTTGACTGACGAACACACTATGCGGCTATTTCAGAACGTTTTGACTAACGAACACACTATTTACTAACGAACACACTATGCGGCTATTTCCGAACGTTTTGACTACCGAACACACTATGCGGTAATTTGCAAACAATTATACTAACGGACACAAAAAAACATCCCTTTCTGATCTGTTAGATTAACAGACACGATATGCTGCCCTTTCATTGACCACCAGACACAATAAACGGCCTTTTCGGAACGTTTAAACTGCTGACACATAACACGTCCATATCTAAAGGACACAGAATACGGCCATTTCCGATCGTTTTGACTAAAGGACAGAAAGTGCAGCCATTTCCGAACGTTATGACTACCAAACACACTATGCAGATATTTCAGAAGGTTTGGACTACAATACAAAATATGCAGACATTTCTTATTACTTGACAGAACGTTTTGACTAGTTTTACACAATATGCGGCCATTTCCGAACGCTTGGACTATAAGACAGACAATGCGGCTTTTGACTACCGGACAGAGAATAACGTTTTGACTACCAAACACAATATACGGATATTTTAGAACGTTTTGACTACCGAACATATTACACGGATATTTTAGAACGTTTTGACTACCGAACACAATAAACGGACATTTTAGAACGTTTTGACTACTGAACACAATATACGGATATTTTAGAACGTTTTGACTACGGAACACAATATTCGGATATTTCAGAATATTTTGACTACCGAACACAATATACGGATATTTCATAGCGTTTGGACTACCGAACAAAATATGCGAATATTTCAGAGCATTTTGACTACCGAACATAATATGCGGATAGGTCAGAACATTTTGACTACCGAACACAATATGCGGATATTTCAGAGCATTTTGACTACCGAACACAATATGCGGATATTTCAGAGCATTTTGACTACCGAACACAAGATGCGGATATTTCAGAGCATTTTGACTACTGAACACAATATACAGATAGGTCAGAACATTTGGACTACCGATCACAATATGCGGATATTTCAGAACGTTTTGACTACCGAACAAAAAATGTTTTTTTTTTCGAACATTTTGACTACCGAACATAGTATACGGACATTTCGGATCGCTTTGACTACTAGACATAATATTTCAGAATTTTTTGACTACCGACCACACTATGCGGTTATTTTTGAACGATTTGACTACCAAACACAATATGCTGATATGTTGGTTCGCTTTGACTACCGAACACAACATGCAGATATTTCGGATAGTTTTGACTACCGTACACAATATGCGGACACATCATCAAAATTACATGCTTTGATGTAAACAAAATTGACCGTGGACACTTGAATACATTCCGCCGACTGCCCTCGTAAATTGATTGATAAGTACTATCGAGCGTGTCCAGTCGCGATATATCCCTCGGTTATGACGAGCGCTATCAATCCAGGGGTCGTGAGTTCTATCCATGACTCGGTAACACAATATGCGGACACATCATCAAAATTACATGCTTTGATGTAAACAAAATTGACCGTGGACACTTGAATACATTCCGCCGACTGCCCTCGTAAATTGATTGATAAGTACAATCGAGCGTGTCCAGTCGCGATATATCCCTCGGTTATGACGAGCGCTATCAATCCAGGGGTCGTGAGTTCTATCCATGACTCGGTAATTCAATCCGTCCAATGTTTGACAAAAGTCATTGTTACTAGCGCAATTCGCCTCTCAACAACGGGCTATACAGTCTACGTGAGAAATTAGCCAGTTTCATCAAAAGAATGTCGTGTGAAGTACTGGTGCAAAATCCAGAGATGACACGCCTAATCGATATATTTAAAATAGCAGTAACAAAAGGGTTAAACCCCAAATCAATCAATAACTAACGAGTATATGTATTTATTTCCTGTTGATTTAGGTAATTAACATGTCGCTTACTATGAGCAGGTAAATCAAATACTCGGAAATTCACGAAATCACTGTGTGTATGTACATGTAATTATGAATGCAGTTGTCCTGTAATAATATATTCAAGTGTATAGTATTACACGAAAGATGATATCGATGATTTAAATAGGAGACAATGTTATATGTACGAACATTTCCACACAACCAGATTTTAAAGCAAATATATCCCAGGTCCTGTACGAGTTGTAGTGAAGTTTATGACATTTCTATTTGATTCAATAATCTGTAAATTATAACAAATATAACGTGTACATCTTTTTCAACCGGTTATCCGAGAACATAGAGCAAAAAATCATATAAAGCTAACAAGACTTCCGCGGATCGAACGTTATCACTCGTCTGTTTTTTTATAAGTCGAAAAAAGGATCATTGCTAAATCATTATTAAAGCCAGAGTTATGTGAGTTGGTAAAGACATGCATATTGTTCATAGGAACATGTGTACCAAGTTTTATCAGACTTGTTGTGCGGTGTTTTAGTTATGAGGAAAGGTTAATGTTTCGTGACGACACCGACAACCACGACGACGCCAAGGGTATCACTATAGCCCGACTTTTCTTCTTCGAAAAACAGATGAGCTAAACATGTTTGACCAACCTAGTGCACCCAGATACAATGAAACAAAGACAAAAATGACGCAATTGATGACTTACTTCCAAATGTGGAGGTGTTATTTACATCAATAACTGGATAGGACAAAGTTCCATGTACAGGAATAGCCGAGCCCTGTTTTAAATTAAATAAATGTCAAAGAAGAACCAAGGGTCATATTAAATTTGTAATGCCGTTACCAGTACGATTTCATTCGAATTCATGATACTTCTTTAAGCCATTGTTAGTACAGGAGAAATCCGGAGAAAGAGGAGTAAAGATTTCCATGAAGCGTTTTATCACTCTCTTCATTCTTTATGCAGACGTCGTCACCCTGGTTCAGTTGTAATATCACTGTCTGACTGGATGTTTGGTGTCCTATGAACGGGGCACCTGCCCATAGTCTTGTTACAAGTACCCCATTCCGAACGATTATATAGTAAGCATCATGATCATAACTCATTACTGTTGTAGAGAAAACGTATGTTCCAGACATCGGAGCTATAAAGGTCCCGGCGTGAGCATTGTAGCCATTCCCGACGTTCGTGATGACCTTATCGAAGGCGATAGTTTGGCCAATTCCAAGATGGTTTGCATTGTACGACAAAGCTGCAGTAAAGGCGACTTCCGCGCTCCCCTCAAATCGGCGTATCCTCTGATTACTGGCACTTTGATATATATGATCTGAAAGGGTAGAAATAATGTCTTGTTTCGACGAAGATCGCTCTATTGCATCTAAGTGAGCGCCTTAAAACCGAGCCTCCTCAACACAATCAAATCCAGTCAAATGTTAATACATATACCAATACCTATCTGCTCATATATAAAATAAAATATGAATAGTGTGAGGCGACAAAGACCTCTGTGAATAGTAAGGATTCAGGCGCGTCTGTGCTTTCGTTTTATTTCATCGGAGACTTCACTGTGCGTTTATGTTTAGAACAGCTATATATCGAAATAATATTACATAAACATCAAAGATTTATAGAAATATACAAAGAATTAGACTAATGATGATTTCAGTAGGACCCAGTACAGATGGGCTATATTATCAGTTGCACGAATGATATGACATTACTTGATTTATTACGTCGCCAACAACGGGAGAAATATATTCGCGTCATTAAAAGACGCACATTAATATTACTCGGAATATAATTATCTTATTAAAATTAGATGGTAAATCAACTCTATGTTATGAACAAATATAAGTGTAGTCGTACTGTTTTGCCTCCATATCGATGCTACGGCATGGATGTTTTAAGAACGCTTTATGGCATAACACGTAATGCAATTTGACCACTTACCAGGCATTTGTTCTGAATTAACAGGAGTCTTTAGATATGGCTTGGTCGCTGTATCGTTTTCTGCTTCGTTATCAGCTTCATGAGATGATATGACGTCCTTATCGACGATTGGCTGTCTAACAAGATGTCCAGCAGTCCATTCCGTTGCAGTTTTACGATCTGTAAACCGCTCCGAAATTAGGTTCGCCATCTTTTCTTCTCGTTTCTTCAGAGCAAGAATTTCATTTTCTTGCAATTCGTTCTGTTTTTCCAGCAAGTCGATTTTGTTTTGTTGTTGTTGGTCCCTCGTTTCTAGCACCTCAATCCGCTTTAGAATAGTCTTCAAGTCCTTCGCTTCAATGAACTCTGCGCCAGTTGTACTAAAGACAACTAAAGCCATGAAACACAATGGTTGTAACAACATCATTCAGATGTAATTTTTGTATTGCAATATGTCGTCGTGTATTGTCCAACGTGTTTGAAGAATGGCTTTATAAATTCGTTATCTAACAATGGACTTAAACGACATATAGATAAACCTTCGTACACGTATGCTCTTACTTCTTTCTTGCAGCAGACGAGTTTTGAAATGTGTTTGTCAAAGAAATAACTTGTTCATGTTGAGCAATATCTCCTTTTGACAAAATGTTTTCAACTATATTTAATAATTAAACTGATATTCATCACAATTCTCTACAATGTTGTCTTTTAAAAGTCGTCTGCTTCAGATTTGTTGTATGAGGGAAAGGGTTGAACAATGTAAATTCAAAATATCTTATCTGTGTTATGTTGACTAGTTATGAGCCTTTTCTAGCGATTTACGGTCTTATTATATCCGCATACAGTGAATACTCGGATGATTCGGTACATCAGCACAGTCTAACCAGAATACACACCTTTCGCCTATATATAACATAGACATAAACGGCACATTCGCACAGTCTCCAGAATCGTCATCTCTCGACTATATATAACATATACATAAACGGCACATTCGCACAGTCTCCAGAATCGTCATCTCTCGACTATATATAACATAGACATAAACACATTCTGAGAAAAAAATAACTAGTTGTACGCCAATTTACCTTTATATGACAACATTACGATGAGTCAATAAGATCCAAATCAAATCGACAGAGTCCGCTAATGATCACATTCCTGGTGTTAAATTTGTTGAATGTGATGTAAGCTATTTGTTGCTATTACCCCATTTGCTAACGTGCAAACTTACTAAATTGACTGATTATTTGAATCCAAAGACGATTATTTTCAACCAACAACCTTTCTGCAGCAGTCGACTTGGAGAACACTTCAACAAACGAACACAATCTTTAACAATTGAAGTTGACGAAATTGTGACAAAAGAGGAAAGTGTTCATTAAAAGCAATATGCGGCCAATTGTTGACTACCAGACACTATATGTGGCTTTAACAGAACGTTTTGACTACCGGACACAATATGTGGCTTTAACAGAATGTTTTGACTACCGGATACTATATGTGGCTTTAACAGAACGTTTTGACTACCAGACACTATATGTGGCTTTTACAGAACGTTTTGACTACCGGACACTATATGTGGCTGTAACAGAACGTTTTGACTACCAGACAATATATGTGGCTTTAACAGAACGTTTTGACTACCAGACACTATATGCGGCTCTAACAGAACATTTTTGACTACCGGACACTATATGCATCCATTTCCGAACGTTTTGACTACCGGACACTATATGCATCCACTTACGAACGTTTTGAAATCCGGACACAATATGCATCCATTTCCGAACGTTTTGACTACCGGACACAATATGCATCCATTTCCGAACTTTTTGACTACCAGACACAATACGCATGCATTTCCGAACGTTTCGGAATCCGGACACCATATGCATCCATTTCCGAACGTTTTGATTACCGGATACAATATGCATCCATTTCCGAACGTTTTGACTACCGGATACAATATGCATCCATTTCGGAACGTTTTGATTACCGGACACAATATGCTTCCATTTCCGAACGTTTTGATTACCGGACACCATATGCATTCATTTCCGAACGTTTTGATTACCGGACACACTATGCATCTATTTCTCAACGTTTTGGAATCCGGACACAATAAGCATTCATTTCCGAACGTTTTGATTACCAGATACAATATGCATCCATTTCCGAACGTTTTGATTACCGGACACAATATGCATATATTTCCGAACGTTTTGGAATCCGGACACAATATGCATCCATTTCCGAACGTTTTGACATTCGGACACAATATGCATCTATTACCAAATGTTGAGATTGGAATTAGTATGAGGCTATTTCTGAACTTTTGACTACAGAACAAACATTATATCCGGCCATTTCAGAATGTTTTGAATAAGGACAAAGTAAGAATTCGGCTAATTCCGAAAGATTCGACTACAAAACACATTATGTGGCCATTATCGAAATGGTATGCTATGGTTTAATAATTAACCGATAACACTTTTTACACAGTCCAGGGGTTGTGAGTTCGAGCCATTACTTGCGGATTATCGACACAAGTCACTGTACTGTGACTGGCGTAATTCGTCTTCCACCAAAGGGCTATATAGTCTTCGTGGGAAGTTGTCCAGTTTCCTTCGAAGAATGTTGAATGGAGTACTGGTGCAAAATTCAGGGATAGCACGCCGTCGAGGTATATCTAAAATGCAATTGAAAAGGGCGCAACATCCATATAAATCACCATTCAATTAATAACTCTCGTTCAAAAGTATATAATTATGTGTATTAACCAATTGTATAGGGTATTCACTTTTAGCCGGAACATCCATTACTCGAACTTTCACTAACGCACTCTGTCTACGTACTTTTGAATGCAGTTGTCCGATTGATTTATTAAAGTGTATACTATTGAATGAACAACATGCACATTCCCACAATCCTAGATTTTAAAACTTATATTTCCGAAAACTTTAGCGAAAAAAAATGTCACCAAAAGTAAAAAGTATGTTATGTCTTTTTATTTCTATATTTTCATCGACTTTGATCACCCTATATCACCAAGATTGATACACATAGACACAAGGAAAATGTGACGTAATTGACTTACTTTTAACCATGGAGGTATAATTTACGTTAGGAAATCAATTTTTAAAAAAGTGGGTCGGACAACATTCTTGTTGAAGATGAGCCGAGGCATGTTATGTTTTAAGCAGATGTCAACAACGAACCAGAAGTCAAAATAAGATTGTGATACCTGTACGATTTTATTCGAAATTATCATGCTAGTATGAGCAATATTTAGTAAAGCAGAAAGCCGGAGAAAGTGCAGTGAAGACGTCCATAAATCATCCTACCAGTGTAAACATTCTGTATGCAGATGTCGTCACCCTGGTTTAGTTGTAAGATGACGGTCTGACTGGAGGTTTGGTATCTATCTGTTGAGGCTTGTACATAGAGACTTGTTACTATTACCCCATTTAGAACGATATCAAATTCAGCATCATTATTGAAACTCATTACTGTTGTGGAGAATACGTATGTTCCGGATATCGGAGCAATAAAGGTCCCAACATGAGCATTATAGGCATTCCCAACGTTCGTGATGACCTTATCGAAGGCAATAGGTTGTTGAGTTCGAAGATGGTATGTATGGTTGGTTAAAGTTGCAGTAAAGGCGACTTCCGCGCTCCCCCCAAACAGGCGTATCTTTTGATAACTGGCACGTCGATGCATACGATCTGAAAAGACAGAAATGCATATTATATTTGTTCAACCAGTTACAATGGATAGATAGGGGTTTAATGTCGTTTTCAACCCTTTGTCTATTGTATCAGGCCAGTTCACATAAAAGAGCACCGTTATACATACTCTCTTAAAAAACCATCTGCAAAGGATGAATAAAAGTCGAATATTTTTTTAAAAGTTGCAGAAAAACAAGAAACTGCTCGAATAATGAGTATGTTATCCCCTTCTCCGTAATACGAATGTCAAATTGATTGGATGTTATATGCTGTTTTCAACTAAATTTCCCGCAGTTTCCTGGATAAAGTGCCAGTACTGCAGATAAACTTTTTCTGACACCAGCGCACATAGGAAACCTGAACGTCAAGGAAATAATCTATTACTATCATTGTTAAAGTCTTTGGTATGGCCTGACAGGGTATCGAACCCTGGCCTCTAGAAATGGACGCACTAAGCACTGTACCATCGAGACGGTAGCTTTTGGAAGCAAACTATTAAAACTACTGTTAGCAAAGAAGAGTATAGCTACTGTTAGCAAAGAGGAGTATAATACTCAACACTACTGTTAGCAAAGAGGAGTATAATACTCGACCCTACCGTTTGCAAAGAGGAGTATTATAGTCGACTTTCGCATTATTCTGTCAATCAATGTGATTATATTTCGATCATCATTAGATATAATGTTTTCTTCTTAAATACATGAAAACCAAATCGTAATGCTATTGAAAACAACGCATACTTATGTCGTCCTTATAGCAATATCGGTATTTATTAAAGGTACATATGTACAGTAAACTCACAATAACTCGAACATTGGAACACGACGTTTTTCCTGGACCGGATCTGATCTAATACGAGCAATCAGAAGTGTTGCTACGTTATTTCCTTTATGTGATTCGATAATTTAAATTGCTTTTCATAATCAACACTTAGTATCAATGAATTACGAAGCTTATAGTAGTACCTATATGAATTAAGCCTAAAGCCAGCGATCACTCGAACACGTCGATCACTCGAACACGTCGATCACTCGAACACGTCGATTACTCGAACACGTCGATTACTCGAACACGTCGATTACTCGAACACGTCGATTACTCGAACACGTCGATTACTCGAACACGTCGATTACTCGAAGTAATTCATTTATCCCTTTCGAGTTCGAGTTATCGCGAGTCCACTGTATAAGCAACTATGACCCTTTCGATGCGAAAAGGGTCTCTGCGAATGTTAAGATTCAAACAGTTCTGTGTGTTTCCTCGATTTTACCGGAGATTTCACGGTGTGGATACATGTAGAACAGCTAAACATATAACGGATGTTACATGTTCTACGATGATTTATAGTTATATCCGAGAATGAGAAGAATCATAATGTCCTAGTACGACGAAACTCAAGTGAGAGATCATCAGATGTCCGGATGATATGAACTGACTTCATATAGTACGTCACCCGCAACGGGAGATATATATTTGCGTCATTAAAAGATTCATACAAAACACATACCTTTAATCAAAATATAACGTCAGTATCGAGGAATGACATCGATTGCCATCAATAGTATACGTTATAAATAAAAAGATATAACATTGAACGTTTGATTGGATAATTATTATGTCACGTGTCATCATACCGCTTATATCAAACTCATGCTCACACACTCGTTAGACGCGCATAACTAAAACTCGAGATAGAATTCTCTTATCAAACTTAGATGGTAAATAAACTTAATATTACGAAAAACTATAAGTGTAGTTGTAATATTTTGCTTCCATATTGATGCCAACACATGGATCAGGTAAGATCCTATCTCGCCTAACACGAACTTGTATTTGTGTTTTGTCGACTTACCAGAAATCTCTTCTGATTCGGCGCGACTCTCTTGGTTTGAGTTGGTGACTGTACCGTTTTCTGCTTCGTTTTTAGCTTTATGAGATATGATAACTTCCTTGTCCGTGGTTGACTGTCTAACAAGCTCGCCATCAGTCCATTCAGTTGCAGTTTTACGATCAGCACACCGTTCTGAAATTAGGTTCACCATCTTTCCTTCTCGTTCCTTCAGAGCAAGAATTTCATTTTCTTGCAACTCGTTTTGTTTTTCCAGCAAGTCGATTTTGTTTTGTTGTTGTTGATCCCTCGTTTCTAACATCTCAATCCGCTGTAGAATAGTCGTCAAGTCCTTCGCTGCAATGAACTCTGCACCAGTTGTACTAACGACAACTAAAGCCATGAAACACAATGGTTGTAACAACATTATTCAGATGTAATTGTTGTCTTTCAATATGTCGACGTTTGTTGTCCAACGTGTTTGAAGAATGACCTTAACAATTCGTTATCTAGCAATGGCCTTAAACGACCTATAGATTACCCTATATATTCTTGCTGTTATTTCTATCCTACTTGCAAACGATCTTTGAAAAAAAAATTGAGCACAGAAGAAATTGGTCATAATGAGCAATATCTCTTTTGTACCAATGTTTTCAGCTATACTTGAAAACATATGATTTCATTTATTAAGCTTTTCTACAGTTTTGCTTAATTGTTTTTTTTTAAGACGTCTGCTACAAATTTGTTGTATGTAGGAAAGGGCTCAACAAAAGCATTTCAAAATAAAATGTCTTATCTTTGTCGTTTTGAATAGATAGGAGCCACACCTACTGACGTCCGGTCTTGTTATATCTGCGCACAGTTATTATACAGTCTTACGAGAGTTTACATCGTCCGCTCCCTTGTTATATAGACCTAAATGCATATGTCGTCTGCTATAGATTAGTTGTATGTTGGAAAGTGTTAAACAAAACCAATTCAAAATAAAACGTCTTATCTGTGTCATGTTATCTAGTTATGAGCCTCGTCTGATATTTTCTGGTCTTAGTGCCTCTGTGCACTGTGAATACTCAGTTGACTACATCGACACAGTCTCAGCAGTGTTCGTATCGTTCACCTATATGTAATATATACCTAAATGCATATTCTGAGACAACACTAGAAGTGTTAACCCATTAGTTGTTCGCCAATTTACCTTTGTAAAGTCAATAAGCCGCCATTTCAAATCGACAGACTTGGCAAATATACATTCCCGATATGCGTTTTGTTGATCGTGATGTAGGCTGTTGGTAGCTAATACTCCGTTAACTAACGTGACAACTTAATGAACGTACTGATGTTTTTAATGCAAAGTACAGAGTGTAGACAATTTAAAAAAATAATTTCCCAAATACAACAATCCTAACAGAAGACGACGTGGAGAAATGTCAATAAAAAAATGAAAAATCTCTGCAAGTTAAACTATTGAAAACATAGTGTCAAAGGAAGAAAGTGTTACTTATTAGCAACATTTGGCCATATCAGAAAGTTTTGACTACCTGACAATAATGTGCGGTTATTTCAGAACGTTTTGACTACAGAACACACAATGCAGCAATTTCCGAACAATTATACGAACGGATACAATAAAATATGCGGCCATTTACGGACGTTTTGACTACCAAATATAATATGCGTTTTTTTACGGACGTTTTGACTACCGAATATAATATGCGGTCATTTACGGACGTTTTGACTACCGAATATAATATGCGGTCATTTACGGACGTTTTGACTACCGAATATAATATGCGACCATTTACAGACGTTTTGACTACCGAATATAATATGCGGTCATTTACGGACGTTTTGACTACCGAATATAATATGCGGCCATTTACGGACGTTTTGAATACCGAATATAATATGCGGTCATTTACGGACGTTTTGACTACCGAATATAATATGCGGCCATTTACGTACGTTTTGACTTCCGAATAAAATATGCGGTCATTTACGTACGTGTTGACTACCGAACATAATATGCGGTCATTTACGGACGTTTTGACTACCGAATATAATATGCGGCCATTTACGGACGTTTTGAATACCGAATATAATATGCGGTCATTTACGTACGTTTTGACTACCGAATATAATATGCGCCCATTTACGGACGTTTTGAATACCGAATATAATATGCGGTTATTCACGGACGTTTTGACTACCGAATATAATACGTTTTGACTACCGAACATAATATGCGGTTATTCACGGACGTTTTGACTACCGAATATAATATGCGCCCATTTACGTACGTTTTGACTACCGAACATAATATGCGGCTATTTACGGACGTTTTGACTACCGAATATAATATGCGGCCATTTACAGGCGTTTTGACTATCGAAAAAATATGCAGCCATTTACGTACGTTTTGACTATCGAATATAATATGCGGTCATGTCGTAAATTGTTTACCAGACATCGTTTTGGTTAGACTACGACCCATCCTGAAAGTTTTGACTACTGGCCGGACAAAATATGCGGCCATTTTCAAACGCTTTGATTACTGGACACAAAATGCGACCATTACAGAACGCCTGGACGATAAGACACAAAATGCGGTCATTTCAGGACGCCTGGACTATAAGACACAAAATACGGTCATTTCAGGACGCCTGGACTATAAGACACAAAATACGGTCATTTCAGGACGCCTGGACTATATTATAGTGCTACAGATAAGCAGCGTATTTGCGTAAACACTCAATTAAAATTGTCAAATACCCAATTAATTTCAAATCAGTGCGTAACAAAACGCATTTAATTTTTGGATTACGCAATTCATTTTTCAAGCCCTGCGTATCATATTATTATGTCCAAAACAAAACCCAATTCAATCAATATTAAATGCGTATTGACAACATTCTTTTACATCAAGAAATATCGTATACATTTCGTATAAGCCAACCGGTAGTGTGGTTGTACTAGTCACGTGATGAACAAAGTCACGTGATTGACAAAGTCACATGATCAACAAACTGGTGAAGTAGCCAATCGTTGCACGGTTAACAAAAAGTTGCGATTTGGGTTAATTATATCGTCGGACAAAATTGTCAAATTAAAAAAGACTGAAATGAGCGTTTCAGACTGCTAGGCAGTTAATAAAGACATTGCAATGAAAGTTAGAGTCCAATTAAAAAGCTACTAGTCTTTATTAAGTCCTATTGTCATTAAAAATCGAAAGATCATAAGATAAACTTACACAACAAGTAGACCTATATTCGGAAGCTATTAAATTCTGGATACGTTGTACGGCGAATTTCAAAGTGAAGTAAAAGATATTTCATAGTCCAGTAAGTTGTGTGTACATCGGTTTTAATTGCACAATGAAATAATAACAAGAAAACGTCTACACTTGATTGTTTAGTTCTAAAAATAAATACATTTTCTTGTCACAGGTCACACTGCAGTGAGATATGTTTCAAAAGAACAGCTACAAATTGTTACTTATTAAATAATTCGAACTGAAATAATCAATTGTCAGCAGTAGACGACTTTAGAAAAAACTGCTGACAATGAACAAATACTTTTGTCTACTTTGATAATCATAAGACTAAGTTTCACTGTCTGTTTTCACCCATAAATGTTTTATCCAAATTCTTTAAAAGAAGTCTGCTACAGACTCCTTAAATGTGAAGAGGGACGGGATAAAAAGACGAAAGAAATCATTAGTTCCTAGTTGTTCATAGCTGTATCCCAAAGTTTAACTTTGTACTCTAAATGTTCAAAAAGCTCAATGCAGCAGACAACTTTTTAAAAAACATTTACAGGCAAATAAAGGAGTTGCACATAAAAATGAGCATTGTTTTCTTTTAAAATGTTTTCATTTTATTAGCTCGACTTTTGAAAAAAAGAGAGCTATTGTCATGACCCTGGCGTCGTCATCGACGGCGGTGGCGGCGTGGTCTTCCGGTTAAGGTTTTTTGTTCAGCTCAGCTTTTTTTCTGTTTTCTAACAACAAACTACTACTGTTAAAGTCACTAAACTTCATAAACATAATCATAATATGTTAAATAATAAAAGTATATAGCTGGAAACCTTTATTTGTTTCACTTAAAACTTCAAAACGTAAGGTTAAGGTTTTTTCGCTTAGCTCAGGTTTTTGACAATTTTTTACTCATGATTTTTCAGGATTTAGGAATCCGCTGTGGTCGAGTGGTTAGCGTCGGGGATTTCGAAACCGGGTGTCCCGGGTTCGATCCCCAGTCGCGGCACTACGGTCATGGTGGAGTGCCCTTGGGCAAGGCACATTTTTCTAGCCTATTACTGGTTTGTTTACCCAGGGATCATGAATAATTAAATTTAATTGCGCGCTAAATGACCTTAGCTGTCGATGCGCCATAAAACAATATACATTCATTCATTCATTCATGATTTTTCATATCTTAAAAACTTTTTTTTTTTTTTTGCTTGAAACTTCACAAACTAGCTGAGTGTCTTAAGTTGACCTTATATAACAAGTTTCATAACTCTGTAAATAGTATTGACAAAATTATCTCCCCATTTCGATTTAGAAAATCTACTTTGAAGGGAGAAAAATGGTGATAACTGAAACACAATTTAACCTATAGCTTTGAAACTTCCGTAACTTATTCAATGTCTTAACATAACTTGATACAACAAGTTCCATAACCCTGAACTTAATATTGACCAAATTATCCCCCCTTTTGGACTTAGAAAATCTACACTGAAGGTGTTATTAGCTTGACTTTTGAAAAAAACAAGAGCTATTGTCATGACCTTGGCGTCGTCGGCCGCGGCGTCGTCGTCCGGTTAAGGTTTTTCTCCCTATCAGTCGAGCGCTTTGCCGTACGCGGTGCTCTTGTTTAATAATTATAATTTCATTTACATATTGAGATAATGTCCATATTTTTGTTTGCACCCTTTCAAAGTTGTCTGCTGTAGATCTTTGTCTGTAGGAAAGCATTTATTTATTAAATGAGATGGATTTATGATAATCAAAAGATCATGCAAGAGACATTGAAATACTCAATTGAAATAACCTATGGGGTAATGAGAATTAAAATACTCAATTGATTTTTTTAAATACTCAATTACTTTGGTTGCATGGGGTAATACTCAATTAACATGAAAAGCTTATATGTAGCACTGCAGTATAAGACACAAAATGCGGCTTTTCAAACGTTTTGACTATCGGACACAATTTGCGGCTGCTTCCGAACGTTTAAATTACCGGACACAAAATGCGGCCGTTTTCAAACGTTTTGACTATCGGACACAATTTGCGGCTGCTTCCGAACGTTTAAATTACCGGACACAAAATGCGGCCGTTTTCAAACGTTTTGACTATCGGACACAATTTGCGGCTGCTTCCGAACGTTTAAATTACCGGACACAAAATGCGGCCGTTTTCAAACGTTTTGACTATCGGACACAATTTGCGGCTGCTTCCGAACGTTTAAATTACCGGACACAAAATGCGGCCGTTTTCAAACGTTTTGACTATCGGACACAATTTGCGGCTGCTTCCGAACGTTTAAATTACCGGACACAATATGCGGCCATTTCCTAACGTTTTGACTACCGGACACAATTTGCGGCCGC
The DNA here is from genome assembly GCA_031761405.1 of Serripes groenlandicus. Taxonomy (NCBI): domain Eukaryota; kingdom Metazoa; phylum Mollusca; class Bivalvia; order Cardiida; family Cardiidae; genus Serripes; species Serripes groenlandicus. The sequence goes on along the minus strand of JASEVX010000008.1, from coordinate 45,330,281 downwards.
TTCCGAACGTTTAAACTACCGGACACAATATGCGACCATTTCCTAACGTTTTGACTTCCGGACACAACTTGCGGCCGCTTCCGAACGTTTAAATTACCGGACACAATATGTGGCAATTTCCTAGCGTTTTGACTACCGGACACAATTTGCGGCGGCCTCGAACGTTTTGACGTTTTCACAAGATAAAAGTCTTTCTTACTTTTCCCCTTGATTTTCATTGACTGCCATCAACATAGCGCACACAGATACAATGAAACACAGAAAAAACTGACGCAATCGACGACTCTCTTTCAAATATGAAGATGTTATTACATAAAGAAATCGATTTTCAAAAACGAACCATAGGACAAAGCTCCATGTTCAGGAATAGCCGAGGCCGTTTATAAATTAGAAAGATGCCAAAAACGAACCAGAGGGCAACATGTTTTTATTATGCCGATTCCATTTTATTCGAAATCATCATGCTAATATAAGCAATATTTAGTAAAGCAGAAAGCCGGAGAAAGTGGAGTAAAGATCTCCACGTAGCAACTTATCACTGGCAGCATTCCGTATCCAGACGCCGTCTGCCTGGTTCAGTTGTAAGATCACGGTCTGACTGGAGGTTTGGTATCCATTCGTATTGGCATGTAAATAGAGTCTTGTTACTAGTACCCCATTCAGAACGATATCAAATTCAGCATTACTATTGAAACTCAGTAATGTTGTGGAGAACACGTATGTTCCAGACATCGGAGCAACAAAGGTCCCGAAGCGAGCAAAGTAGGCATTCCCGACGTTCGTGATGACCTTATCGAAGGCAATAGGTTGGTCAGTTCCAAATTGGTATGCATTGTTAGTCAAAGCTGCAGTAAAGGCAACTTCCGTACTCCCCTCAAACCGGCGAATGTTCTGATAACTGGCACGTCGATGCATACGATCTGAAAAGAAAAAAGAAATGTAAAACATTATTGTTTCGACGAGGAGCAATTGATTGATTAGGGTTTAACGCCGTTTTCAACATATATTCTGTTATATCACGGCGATCTCTGCTTAAAAACCGTTCTACTAATAACGACAACTTTTTGATAAAAGCCTTTGCAGTGGACGGACGAATCGTTTACGCACATTACATCGGGAAAATGCTCGAAAAAACGATTACTGTATATTTTACCTACACTGATTTTAACAAATTTTAAAGTTTATGCTTCCAATTGTCTACTGTCGCATTTCGATTGTTGTTTGAATTGTGTTGTACACATATTTCAACAGTATTTCTGTCATATCACCGGGTATCCTGGGTAAATTACCGGTACTGATTGTTAGCTTATTCTGGCACCAGCGCGCGCCACAACCCTGAGCATGACGTCCACTAATACCCTTTATTAAGTATTTGGTACGGACCGAAGGGTTATCGAACCCAGGTCTCGAGTTCTAGAGGCGGATGTTCCACTACACCATCGAGGCGTTACTAATGCTAGTTTGGAAGCAAACCACTAAAATTACTGTTAGAAAAGAGGAGTAAAAATAACTTTGCTGTCGTTTAATCTATAAATCACCGTCTCTACATCTCCAGATATTATGTTAACTTCTCTAATATTTTACTGCTAATCCAAATAGTAATACTATCGGAATTAACGTTACTTATCATCATCCCAATTATAACTATATCGGTACTTATACACGGTAATTATATACAGTATTCTCGCGCTCACTCGAACATGTGAATATATCGTTTAATTCGAACCATTTCCTGGAACGGAACTGTCATTTGAAAAGAGCGTAGCAAAAGTTCTTATTGCTAATACGAGCAATCAGTATTGTTGCTTCGTTATTTCCTTTATTTGATTTTATAATTGGATCGCTTATCATAATAAACACTAAGTATAAACGAATTATGAAGCTGAGAGCCTAAATGCAGCGATCACTCGAACACGTCAATAACTCGAATTAATTCATTGATCCCTTTCGAGTTCGAGTTAATAATCTCGCCTTACACGAACTCGAACACGTCGATAACTCGAACACGTCGACAACTCGAATACGTCGATAGTACGAACACGTCGATAACTCGAAAACGTCGATCACTCGAACACGTCGATAACTCGATGTAATTCATTGATCCCTTTCGAGTTCGAGTTATCGCGAGTCCACTGTATAATAAACTATGACCCTTTCGATGCGAAAAGGGTCTCTGCGAATGTGAAGATTCAAACAAATGGGTTCGTTTCCTCGATTTTACTGGAGATTTCACTGTGTGGAAACATATAGAACAGCTATAGATATAACGATTATTACATGTTCTACGATGATTGTTCAAGCGGGAGATTATCAGATGCTTGGATAATTATGAAGTGACTTCATATATTACGTCACTAACAACGAGAGATATATATTCGAGTCATTAAAAGAGCCATACAAAATAGTACCTTTAAGCTAAATATAACGTCATTACCGAGGTTCAGTGATTGCCATCAATATTATACGTTATAAATAAAAATATCTAACATTGAATGTTTAATGGGAGAATTATTATGTCACGTGTCATCATACAGCTTATATCAAACTCATGCTCACGAACTCGTTAGTTAGACGCGCATACATATTACTTAGGATAGTATTCTCTTATCAAAATTAGATGGTAAATAAACTCAATGTTAAAACAATACTATTAAAGTGTAGTCGTAATGTTTTGCTTCCATGTTTACGCCAACACATAGATGCAGTTAGACCCTATCACGCCTAACACGAACTTTTATTTGTGATTTGTCCACTTACCAGAAATCTCTTCTGTTTCGGCGCGACTCTCTTGGTTTGGGTTGGTGACTGTATCGTTTTCTGCTTCGTTTTTAGCTTCATGAGATACAACAACGTCCTTGTCGACGTTTGGCTGTCTAATAAACTCGCCATCAGTCCATTCAGTTGCAGTTTTACGACCAGCACACCGTTCTGAAATCAGGTTCGCCATTTTTTCTTCTCGTTCCTTCAGAGCAAGAATTTCATTTTCTTGCAACTCGTTTTGTTTTTCCAGCAGGTCGGTTTGTTTTTCCAGCAAGTCGATCTTGTTTTGTTGTTGTTGATCCCTCGTTTCTAGCACCTCAATCCGCTGCAGCAAGTCGATCTTGTTTTGTTGTTGTTGATCCCTCGTTTCTAGCACCTCAATCCGCTGTAGAATAGTCGTCAAGTCCTTCGCTTCAATGAACTCTGCACCAGTTGTACTAACGACAACTAAAGCCACGAAACACAATGGTTGTAACAACATATTCCAGATGTAATTTTTGTCTTGCAATATGTCGTCGTTTATTGTCCAACGTGTTTGAAGTAGGCTTTACAAAATCGTTATCTAGCAATGGACTTAAACGACCTATAGATTAACCTATATACAAGTATGCCATTATTTCTTTCCCGCCTGCAGACGCATCCTAATGCATTTGTAGCAGACGATTTTTGAAAACATTTTGAGCACAGAAGAAATCGGTCTATCTCTTTTGTACCAATGTTTTCCGAAATGATTTCATTTATTAAGCTTTTCTACAGTTTTGCTTTTTTTTTTTTTTAAAGTCGCCTGCTGCAGATATGTTGTATGTGGGAAAGGACTCAACAAAGGCATTCCAAAATAAATTGTCTTATCTTCGTATTAACGGTCTTATTATATCTGCGCACAGTTAATACAGCCTTACGAGAGTTTTCATCGTCCGCTCCCTTGTTATATAGACCTAAATGCACATGTCGTCTGCTATAGAGTTATTGTATGTTGGAAAGTTTTAAACAAAACCAATTCAAAATAAAATGTGCATAGATTAACTATTACCTGTGTTGACAAAGATCAGTAACGTCTCACTTGAAACTGCGAACGTACCAAATCTTTTAAAGCTCACGAATTAGACCTCTTTTAAAAAAGCTTGGACTTGATCAAAACACACTCAAGAATTACAGACCTGTTTCAAAACCTACCCTTTAATATAAGGTTCTGGAAAAGGTAGTTGACGTGCGTCTAGAACAGCATCTGGCACTGAACAACCTTCACGAGGAACACCAGTCTGCCTTTAGAAAGCTCCACTCCACTGAGACCGCTTTACTGATCTCTTGACCAAAACAAAGTCACAGTACTTGTGCTACTCGACCTGTCTGCAGCCTTTGACACCATCGATCACAGCACTATTTTAAATCGTTGAATCCCTTTGGAATTACAGGAAAACCGCTCGCATGGATGTCATCATATCTTAGTGATACAAGACTGTGTGTATTGACGGTGAACTGTCAAAACCAGTACTGATAAAATACAACGTGCCTCAAGGATCAATTCTAGGACCCAAAAACTAGTTCATGTATACCAAGCCAGTTGGTGACATTTGCAGAAATCATAGACTTAATCATCATGTTTATGCCCATGATTCACAACTCTACTTATCTTTTGACCAACAGATATGGATTCCCAGCTTGAGGCATTGCGTAGAGTTGATGTCTGTCTCAATGATATTGTGTCTTGGATGCATGGCAACATGTTAAAACTGAACGCTGAAAAAACAGAAGTAATACTGTTTACATCAAAATGCAATGGCAATCTCGTGTCTGATATACATGTATCTGTGAAAGTTGGAGTTTCTGAGATAAAGCCAATTACCTGCGTTATCAATTTTGGAGCGATGCTGGATTCGAGGATGGACATGGAGCAGCATGTAAACTCGGTATGTCGATCTTGCTATGGTCAATTACGGCAGATAGGTAATATCAGACGGTACCTCACTGGTGACGCCACGAAATCTCTTGTGAACTCTATAGTCACATCAAGACTCGACTACTGAAATGTGCTGCTGAATGGCATGCCTAATACCTTGATGAAAAAAATGCAAAAGGTTCAGAACACAGCCGCCCGTTTTATTACCAGGACACACTCCCGTGCTCAAAGAATCAAAGAACTTCATTGGCTACCTGTGCAGTACAGAGTACAGTGCAAAACACTAACTCTTACATAAAAAGCATTGCGTGGTCAATCCTCGGAATATGTCAAAATCATGTCAAAAGTGTATAGACCCCAACGAGACCTAACATAAAAAAATATAACGCTACAACACTAGTAGTACCAAGATGTCGGACTGCAATGTATGGTGACAGAAGTTATGTGACTGTTGCCCCAAAGCTATGGAATTCTCTTCCGGCATGATTAAAGGACTGTGACACGTTTGCTTCTTTTAAAAGAGCCCTGAAGACACACTTTTTTATTTTTTATATGGGAACTAAATGTCATTATAAACACGAGCCTTAATTTGTCAGTTTTATACGGGTTTTGTTTTTAACAGTTTTTAACATTCTGTAGATATACCACCGTACATCTTTAGTGTTTCTTTTTTTATCATTTGTAATCTTTTAATACCTACTGATGCTTTTTATAGATTGTTTGTATGTATACATATATTTGTTTACTAAGCACTTTTGAACGTATGTATTTTATGTTAAAAATACTATATAAATTTGGTATAATAATAATAATAATAATTATCTGCGTTGTTTTAACTAGTTATGAGCCGCGTCTGGCGATTTCCGGTCTTAATGCATCTATGTACTGTGAATACTCAGTTGAGCCTGTACATCCACACAATCTCAACAGTGTTCGTATCGTTCACCTTTATTGTCATATAGACCTAACTGCATACCAATAGTTGTTCGCCAATTTACTTTTATATTACCGCGTTAGGAAGAGTCAATAAGCCCCCATTTCAAATCGACAGACTTGGCTAATATACATTCCTGAAATGCGTTTTGTTGATCGTGATGTAAGCTATTGGTAGCTTATCCTCCATTAGCTAACGTGACAACTTACTGAACGTGCTGCTGTGTTACTGCAGACTAAAGAGTGTAGACACTATCAATTAAACTTTTCCAAATACAACAATTCTGCAGGAGACGACGTGGAGAACGTCTCCAAAAAAATAAAAATATCTACAAATGAAAGTTTAACATATGATTGAAGTTGAAAACTTTATGTCAAAAGAAGAAAGTGTTACTTATCAGCATCATGTGTCCATTTCAGAAAGTTTTGACTACCTGAAAATAGTTTGCGACTATTTCAGAACGTTTTGACTTCCGAACACACTATGCCGCAATTTCCGAACAATTATACTAACGGATAAAAAGAAAACCTGTCCCTTGCCGATCCGTTAGACTAACAAACACGATATGCGTCCCTTCCAGAACGTGTTGACAACCGAACATAATATGTGGCCATGTCCGGTCCTTTTGACTACCGGACAGAATAAGCGGCAATTTCGGAATGTTTAGACTGCTGACACATTACACGTCCATATCTGAACGTTTTGAATAACGGACACAAAAAACGGCCATTTCTTAACGTTTTGACTAACGGACAGAAAGTGAAAACATTTCCGAACGTTTTGAGTACCATTATGCAGATATTTCAGAACGTTTTGACTAACGGACAAAATATGCAAACATTTCTTAACGAGTTGACTAACGGACAATATATGCGGCCATTTCCAAACGTTTTGATTACCGGACTCAATATGCGGCCATTTTCGAACACTTAAATTACCGAACCAAATAAGCGGAGAAGTCCAAGTGTTGTGATTACTGAACCCAATATGCGGCAATTTCCGAACGTTTTGACTACCGGACACAAAATGCCCTTATTGCCGAAGGTTTTAAGTACCGGACATTATATGCGACCATTTCCGAACGTTTGACTACCGAACACAATATGCGACCATTTGCGAACGTTTGACTACCGGACATAAATTGCGGCCATTTCCGAGCTTTTGGAATTCCGGACACAATTTGCAGATTTTTCCGAATGTTTTCGCTACCGTACACAATAAACCGCCATTTCAGAATGTTTTGACTACCGGACACAATAGGCGGCCATCTCCGAGCCTTTGGAATTCCGGACACAAGTTGTAGATATTTCCGAAGTCTTTGGCTACCGAACTTAATAAATCGCCATTTCAGAATGTTTTGACTACCGATTACAATAAACAGCCATTTCAGAACGTTTTGACTACCGGAATTCCGGACACAAATTGTAGATATTTCCGAAGTCTTTGGCTAACGAACTCAATAAACCGCAATTTCATAATGTTTTGACTACCGGACACAAATAATGCCTCGGTGGTGAATTGGTATAACTTCCGCTTCGGATTTGGGAGGGGTTCGATTCTTGGCCGGGTCATACCAAAGACCTTTAAGAATAAATGAAAGTAATGCCTGGCTGCCAGAGCTCTATTGCGCTCAGGATTGTGGGGTAAGCATTGCGACTTTCTGGCTGGTGTCAGGATAAATGGACACAAAGAACATACCCATGTCACGCCCTGATATAACTTAAAATGTGTTGAAAGTGGCGTTGATCACAAACCAATCAACCGGACACAATATGTGGTCATTTCTAAACGTTTTGACTAAAGAGCACAATATGCGGCCATAATCGAACTATGATGAAAAAAAGTTGACCATGGACACCTGAATGTGTACGTTGTTGGGGCAGGGATGTGATACTCGTTCTTGTACTTGTACTCGTACTTACTCGAGTACCAATTTTCAAGTAGTCAACAGTACTCAGTACTCGTCTTAAATTATGAGTACAAGTACTCGTTCTTACTTGAGTACTAAAGCCAAATGGCCAGTACTTATGAGTACGTTACGAGTACTCTATAAGTACTTCCACACTAGTTAAAGCTATCTTAGAAATACCTAACTGTAAATTACAGTACATTCAATAAGCTTATACAACATCAATATCCAGTACATTCAATAAGCTTATAAAACATCAATATCCAGTACATATTGTATTGCTAGAGTAAGTAGAGGTGATATCAATTTTATATACCGTATACAATGCATAATAGTAATCTGCTAATAGCTACCAATTATGGTATTATCACCTTTACAAACAGGCAGATTTCTTTTTCACAAATTGGTGAATAGAAGTCAACTTTAAATGGTGTTTTGAAAGGCTCATGATGATACGATGCAACAGTTTATATAGTCAAAGGCTGTTGCATCGTCTCATCATGAGTCTATTATAGACTATTGGAATATTTATGAATATATTCCTGCAATGATATTTTCTGGGCTTATCTACTGTAATTGACAATATGCATTACTCAATTCATTCTATATAAAATTTGAATAACATATCATATTTTTATTTGTGACCCATCATTGTCTACATTAAGACACATTTATACCATATAAGAATAATTAAAAAAATTGTGTACTCAGAAAGTACTCATGAGTACTTTAAGTAGTACTCAGTACTTAATCGAGTACACACACAAAAGTGAGTACTAAGTACTTACTCGAGTATACACACACAAGTGATTACTCAGTACTTACTCGAGTACTCACCCCCAGTACTCGACCCATGCCTGTGTTGGGGTCGACTACACTCGTGAAATGATTGATCAGTACTGTCGCGATATATTAGTGGGTTACGGCGATCGCTAAAAATGCAGGGATTGTAAGTTCGAACCATGACTCGGCCATTCATTCCATACGATAATTGACCAAAGTCATTGTGTCTTGCACCAATCGTCTTCCATCAATGGGCTATATAGTCTACGTAAGAAATTATAGAAAAAATGTTGTGAGGATTACTGGTGCGAAAACTAGAGATGACACGCCGCCTTGATATATCTGAAATGCCATAAAAAAAGCGTTAAACTCAAATCAACCAATAACTATTGATCCTATGTATTTAATTTCCGTTGATTTACGAAATTAACACGTCACTTACTACGAGTGATTAAATCCAATAATTAAATCAAAGTACTGAAAGTACTGAAGGTAGAATTGCGATCGTTTAAGAAGAGATACAGAAGTGCATATATGAATATTTATTTTACCGGTTACCTTCAGGCAAAGTTTCAAGTGTGTAACCCTTTCCAGTGCTGAGATTTTGCCTCAACCTGAAACTTTAACCAAAATGTTGACGAACAGACAGACGGAGAGACAGACATCGCCAATCTATAGACCGGAATTGCTAGAGCAATCCGGCCAAAAATAAAAAAAAATCATCAATTTTAGCAGTAAAATCCTGCCAAGAAGTAATGAATTGAGAAAAAAATGTGCTGAGAGGTCCATAATTTCAAACTTGCTAAGATTTGGTCTGTGCAATGAATGTATAAATTGAAAAATGTATTGTTGACATGTATTTTCTACACCATCATTGTAATGTTGTTTATCATAAATAAAATTATTCCTTTTTTTAAATAAACTTTTAATCAAAATGTGTGTCTCAGTGTTGTCTTCTTCAGCAGTTTGACAGAAACAAAGCCTAAATCTGAAATTGTGTCAATGTGTTATTTGTCAACTCTGTCCCATAAGTTTTGCTTGTGATTTGAACTCTCATAAAAAAAGCACGGAAAGGGACAACTTTCCCAACTTTGATTAAATATGTTTTCAATTAAAATTGTAAAAAATCTTTTTCTTGTTTTTTGAAAGTTTTGTCATTATTATTTAAGACGGACATTATATACTAGAATAGCCAACTGACTATCATTTGAAAAAGTGTTTCTTATTTAAACCTTTCCCACTTGCATACGTAATTGCAGCCGACGACTTTTGAAAACATTGATGCAGAAGAAGAAATTGCTCATAACAAGCTTTCTCCTTTTGCAACAATGTTTTCAACTATATTCAATGATTACACTTCCAATAAATGTGATTTTCTGTATCTTTGCTCAGTTTTTTTTTAATTCGTCTGCTGCAGAGTTTTTATATTGTGGGGTGGGTTGTGATTTGTTAAAGGGCAAGCAGGATTGGGAATTGAGTGTTGCACTTATCCTAATAAAACACTCGCCTGCCTGTGCATGTTTTAGCTTAACTTAACTTGTTAATGTTCTTTCCATCACCAACTTAGTCATCTGTTAGTAATCAACTCTATGAACGAAATAATCGCGTCAAAATCTTGAATCGCGTCAAAATCATAACGAACAAACTGTCAAAATCTAATTTTGAACTGTGTAATACGAAAAAAAACCATGAATTGGTTTCTTCGCTTATAGTTAACAGGTGTGAGATTTTTTTTTTTTTTTTTTTTTTTTTCAATAACCCATGAAGCTTTCTGAAATGAAACTGGAAAAATCCATGGGGGCCGCCATTTTGAATATGTATAAAAGGCAGACGTAAAACACAGATTGAAAATTATTGTCGTCTTTTTAATCATTTTTTTAAATCGGTATTTTGGGTATGTATAAAATGAGCAGAAAAACACGGATTGAAAATTATTGTCGTCTTTTTAATCATTTTTTTTTAAATCGGTATTTTGGGTATGTATAAAATGAGCGGAAAAACACGGATTGAAAATTATTGTCGTCTTTTTAATCATTTTTTTAAATCGGTATTTTGGGTATGTATAAAATGAGCAGAAAAACACGGATTGAAATTATTGTCGTCATTTTAATCATTTTTTTTAAAATCGGTATTTTGGGTATGTATAAAATGAGCGGAAAAACACGGATTGAAAATTATTGTCGTCTTTTTAATCATTTTTTTTTAAAATAGATATTTAAGATCATTAAAATGCTGTGTTATGTGGGAATAAACATTTGTAGGAAAAGTTAAAACATAATAACATAAATATGTTTTCCCGTTCGTCAAAAAACCGACAGCATTTGCCTTCTACGCCCGAACCTAAATTTTGACTGTATCGTTGCCAAAGAAGGACGTGACGACATTTCCGTTACACTTCATCTTGGCGTAACGTCAATGGAGCGACGTCGTTTCCCGCAAAAAAAGTGGTATCAACATGAAAGACCCCAAATTCCTATACATGAGCTATTGCCACACTCATTCAAAGTATAATTATTTATCAAACATTGTGGCAAAAGGATAACTTTCTCATAAGGAGCAATTGTTCTTTTGGTGACAATCTTTTCCTAAATCGTCTGTTGCATAGGCCTCAGAAACTGTCTCTAATAGGGAAAGGGTTTAGCAGAAATGTGACCCCTTACATAATTTGTTCCAGTCATATTGACTGGTTGAAAAAGGTAGTCGCCAGATGGCATCAGAAAAGGGCTGATCTATTTGCTTCTTTACCATAATGCAGGTGATCGATTAAGGATCATCTTGGCCCTCATGTTTTAACCTCGTTCATTATAAATGTATTCCTTGATTTTCTGAAAGTTTTTACTTTATTATTTTCTGTTCGTAATAATAGACGACAGCAATACGAATTCCAAATATGTTTTGATAATGCAAGAAACATGACATTAACATTATTATTGTCTAGTCAATTACTTATAAATCCTTTTTGTATGGCCAAAGTATGTTCTTTAATTTTTGTTTATAATTATCTTGCGTTTTTTCGTAAATAGGTAGCACCTATAGATATATTACAAATTTAGAATAAAAGGATGAATCAGTTATGTAACAACCAATATCCGCGGGTCATTTACCTGATTTTGGCCGAAAGAAATGATCGATTTCTTGCAAGATTTATTCGTTATTCGTTCTGCCTATTATAATCAAAGTATTCTAAACGCTTTATAAACAAGTGATTTAAAGCGCTCAAATCATTTGATGAAATTTGTTTCTTTAGACGCGGACCTTGTCGAAAGCACCTATCCAAAATGCAACAGTCATCGTTAATCGTTGTCGAAGGAATAGATGGACTGAGAGAAAGAGAAAGAAAAGGCTTAGCAATGCATACTATCTTTATGAATAAGGACATGAACGAATATGTATGGACTAGCGCCTAGAATTTCGTACTAGCCGATCCTTCATTCCACTCGCTTATGCTAGCGGGCGAGTGGATGTTTACATCTCTGCCGAGAGGGAAAAAAGGGTTACAATTTACAAAGGGTAATTGCGCGGTGCAGTGCTATATTGGCGTAGGGATATCTAAATAATTGTGTACACTTTAAATATGATATTTACACTTACAAGACTTGTTATTTTCTATTATAAGCTTGAATAATCGGATTTTTTTTCGTTACTCTATGTTTGCTTTTGTGAGCATTCGTAAATTAGTCAAACCAAAAATTGCACTTGATTGTTGGTGGTGAAGGGCATATACATCACGTGACTTCAAACTCACTATGACTATTGCAGCCTCTGCGCATGCGCAAGTCTACCAAAAACCGAAAATACCACATGAGTAGTTAGTTATAAATGCAGTTGTCATATAGTAAAATAATCAAGTGTATGCTATTGAATTAAAGATGTTAGAGGAACAAACATTTCCAAAGAAACAGATTTGAATGCAAAACTATCTGAAGCCCTGTTCGAGTTGTAATGACATCAGTGATATTCAATAATCGGTAAACAATAAATAAATACAAGCATACTGCGACGATGGTTCTCTCTTGTCTCTACTCTCACGACACCGCACGAATGATGAAACAAGCTATCGAGTTGTCAGCGTCAAATTCACTTGAATATTTCTTCTCCTCGTGTAAAAGTACGGGAAACGGAAGTTGTAATGGCTATGTGAAGTGATCTCTGGTTGGTCGATATTTGGTCGTGTCCGGATTTTTAGCCAATCAGCGATCAGGTAATAGGAAACCATTTATTTTTGTGTCGATATATTTAGTTTTGACGTGTCTGTGTTTTCCGCGGAAATGGTACCCCTTACGGCAACTCAAATATTAAGAAAACGAAGAGACGGATCAAAAATCGGGACGATCATTCGATGTAGCAACTGATGGGCTACACAACGCACACCGAGTGGTTTCTAAATTCGAAAAACTGTGGGAGGAGATAGTTTTCGCCCGTTTCCATAGCAACGGTGGTTTCTACGGCGACCATACTACAAAAGGAACAACTAGAGCCTAGACCATTCATCCCTACCAAGTTTGGTCGAAATCCGTTGAATAGTTTTGGCGCTACGCTTGCCACAAACAAACAAACAAACAAACATTTTACAAACAAACGGAGAGAAACGAAGACCGACTTTAAGGGTCTCTAGAAGAGAGAACCAATAAACAGAATACCTTTTTTAACCAGTTATCCGAGAAAACATTCGGAAAAAGCTAACAATAGTACCGCCGAGCGAACGCCAACGCTCGTCTGTTTTTACTGAGTCGAAAAAGAGACATAACCGAATATTTATTAAAGCCATGGTTATTTCACTTAGTACAGACAATGCGTAGTGTTCTTAGTAATATGTGTACCATGTTTTATTTGAAAATGTTGAACGTTTTCAGTTATGAGGTAAGGTTAAAGTTGTGTGATGACGCAGACGACGCCATGGGTATCACAATAGCCTAACATTTTTTCATCGAAAAACATCACAATTTGTTATTTACTAATAAGATAGAAGTCTTTCCTACTTTTCCCTTTGATTTTCAATGATTGCCATCAACCTAGGTAACACAGATAAAATGGAACACAGAAAGAACTGACGCAATCGATGATCCTCTTTCAAATATGAAGATGTAATTATATAAAGAAACCGATTTTCAGAGGTCAACATTTGTTTATAATCCCGATTCAATTTTATTCGAAATTATCATACTAATATAAGAAAATATGAGAAAAATCTAGAAGTGTAGCCTCAATAAGCCCCCACCCAAATCGACTGATTCGGCTAATATACACTCCTGCTGTGAGTTTAGTTGAATGTTTGAATAGTTGAATATGTGTTGCTATTCCCCCATTTGATAACGAGACAACTTAATGAATGTACTGATTATTTGAATGCATAGACTACTATTTTAAACATACAACCTTTCTGCAGCAGTCGACTTGGAGAACACATCAACAAACCGACAACCTTTCTGCAGCAGTCGACTTGAAGGCGGCTTTAACAGAACGTTTTGACTACCGGACTATGCGGCTTTAACAGAACGTTTTGACTTTTGACTACCGGACACTATATGTGGCTTTAACAGAAAGTTTTGACTACCGGACACTATATGTGGCTTTAACAGAAAGTTTTGACTACCGGACACTATATGTGTCTTTAACAGAACGTTTTAACTACCGGACACTATATGTGGCTTTAACAGAAAGTTTTGACTACCAGACACTATATGTGGCTTTAACAGAAAGTTTTGACTACCAGACACTATATGTGGTTTTAACAGAAAGTTTTGACAAACCAGACACTATATGTGGCTTTAACAGAAAGTTTTGACTACCTGACACTATATGTGGCTTTAACAGAAAGTTTTGACTACCTGACACTATATGTGGCTTTAACAGAAAGTTTTGACTACCAGACACTATATGTGGCTTTAACAGAAAGTTTTGACTACCTGACACTATATGTGGCTTTAACAGAAAGTTTTGACTACCAGACACTATATGTGGCTTTAACAGAAAGTTTTGACTACCAGACACTATATGTGGCTTTAACAGAAAGTTTTGACTACCTGACACTATATGTGGCTTTAACAGAAAGTTTTGACTACCAGACACTATATGGGGCTTTAACAGAAAGTTTTGACTACCTGACACTATATGTGGCTTTAACAGAAAGTTTTGACTACCAGACACTATATGTGGCTTTAACAGAAAGTTTTGACTACCTGACACTACATGTGGCTTTAACAGAAAGTTTTGACTACCTGACACTAAATGTGGCTTTAACAGAAAGTTTTGACTACCGGACACTATATGTGGCTTTAACAGAAAGTTTTGACTACCGGACACTATATGTGGCTTTAACAGAAAGTTTTGACTACCTGACACTATATGTGGCTTTAACAGAAGGTTTTGACTACCGGACACTATATGTGGCTTTAACAGAAAGTTTTGATTACCGGACACTATATGTGGCTTTAACAGAAAGTTTTGACTACCGGACACTATATGTGGCTTTAACAGAAAGTTTTGACTACCAGACACTATATGTGGCTTTAACAAATTGTTTTGACTACCAGACACTATATGTGGCTTTAACAGAAAGTTTTGACTACCTGACACTATATGTGGCTTTAACAGAAAGTTTTGACTACCTGACACTATATGTGGCTTTAACAGAAAGTTTTGACTACCTGACACTATATGTGGCTTTAACAGAAAGCTTTGACTACCTGACACTATTTCTGGCTTTAACAGAAAGTTTTGACTACCTGACACTATATGTGGCTTTAACAGAAAGTTTTGCCTACCGGACACTATATGCGGCTTTAACAGAACGTTTTGACTACCGGACACTATATGCGGCTTTAACAGAAAGTTTTGACTACCGGACACTATACGCGGCTTTAACAGAAAGTTTTGACTACCAGACACTATATGCGGCTTTAACAGAAAGTTTTGACTACCTGACACTATATGCGGCTTTAACAGAAAGTTTTGACTACCGGACACTATATGCGACTTTAACAGAAAGTTTTGACTACCGGACAATATATGTGGCTTTAACAGAAAGATTTGACTACCAGACACTATATGTGGCTTTAACAGAAAGTTTTGACTACCAGACACTATATGCGGCTTTAACAGAAAGTTTTGACTACCTGACACTATATGCGGCTTTAACAGAAAGTTTTGACTACCGGACACTATATGCGGCTTTAACAGAAAGTTTTGACTACCGGACACTATATGCGGCTTTAACAGAAAGTTTTGACTACCGGACACTATATGCGGCTTTAACAGAAAGCTTTGACTACCGGACACTTTATGCGGCTTTAACAGAACGTTTTGACTTCCGGACACTATATGCGGCTTTAACAGAAAGTTTTGACTACCTAACACTATATGTGGCTTTAACAGAAAGTTTTGACTACCTGACACTATATGTGGCTTTAACAGAAAGTTTTGACTACCTGACACTATATGTGGCTTTAACAGAAAGTTTTGACTACCTGACACTATATGTGGCTTTATCCGAAAGTTTTGACTACCTGACACTATATGTGGCTTTAACAGAAAGTTTTGACTACCGGACACTATATGTGGCTTTAACAGAACGTTTTGACTACCGGACACTATATGTGGCTTTAACAGAAAGTTTTGACTACCAGACACTATATGTGGCTTTTACAGAACATTTTGACTACCACATTCATTTCCGAACGTTTTGACTACCGGACACAATATGCATCCATTTCCGAACTTTTTGACTACCGGACACAATATGCATTCATTTCCGAACGTTTTGAAATCCGTACACAATATGCATTAATTTCCGAACGTTTTGCCTACCGGACACAATATGCATTCATTTCCGAACGTTTTGACATTCGGACACAATATGCATCTATTTCCGAACGTTTTGAAGTCCGGACACAATATGCATCTATTTCCGAACGTTTTGAAGTCCGGACACAATATGCATCTATTTCCGAACGTTTTGACTGCATCTATTACCAAATGTTGAGACACATTATTCGTTCACTTTGAGCGTTTTTACTAACGGACCAAGAATGAGGCCATTTCCGAACTTTTGTCTACAGAACAAACATTATATCCGGCCATTTCAGAGCATTTTGAATTAAGGACACACTAATAATGCGGCTATTTCCGAAAGTGTTGACTACAAAACACATTATGTGGCCATGATCGAAATGGCATGCTATGGTTTAAAAATTGACCGAGAACACTTTGTACACAGTCCAGGGGTTGTGAGTTTGAGCCATTCCTCGGTCATTTATTCTTGCGGAGTATCGACACAAGTCACTGTGCTGTGACTAGCGTCATTCGTCTTCCACCAATGTGCTATAAAGTCTACGTGGGAAGTTATCCAGTTTCCTTCGAAGAATGTTGAATGGAGTACTGGTGCGAAAGTCAGGGATAGCATGCCGTCGTGTTATATCTAAAATGCCGTTGAAAAGGGCGTAAAACCAATATAAATCACCAATCAATCAATAACTCTCGATCAAAAGTATTGAATTATGTGTATTGACCAATTGTATAGGGTATTCAGTGACCATTCACATTTAGCAGGAACATGTATTATTCGAAAATTCACGAACGCGTTGTGTCTACGTATTTTTGAATACAGTTGTTCGATTAATTTATTAAAGTGTATACTATTGAATGAACAAAGATGAAGACAAGCATACTGCGACGATGGTTCTCTCTTGTCTCGACTCACGACACCGCACGAATAATGAAACAAGCTATCGAGTTGTCGCGAGAGCAGTGTCAAATTCACTTGAATATTTCTTCTCCTCGTGTAAAAGTACAGGAAACGGAAGTTGTAATGGCTATGTGAAGTGATCTCTGGTTGGTCGATATTTGGTCGTGTCCGGATTTTTAGCCAATCAGCGATCAGGTAATAGGAAACCATTTCTTTTTGTGTCGATATATTTAGTTTTGACGTGTCTGTGTTTTCCGCGGAAATGGTACCCCTTACGGCAACTCAAATATTAAGAAAACGAAAAGACGGATCAAAAATCGGGACGATCATTCGATGTAGCAACTGATTGGCTACACAACGCACACCGAGTGGTTTCTAAATTCGAAAAACTGTGGGAGGAAATAGTTTTCGCACGAAAAGCGCTTTTCGCCCGTTTCCATAGCAACGGTGGTTTCTATGGCAACCATACTACAAAAGGAACAACTAGAGCCTAGACCATTCATCCCTACCAAGTTTG
Source organism: Serripes groenlandicus (assembly GCA_031761405.1). Taxonomy (NCBI): domain Eukaryota; kingdom Metazoa; phylum Mollusca; class Bivalvia; order Cardiida; family Cardiidae; genus Serripes; species Serripes groenlandicus. The sequence continues at coordinate 45,312,798 of JASEVX010000008.1, read as the reverse complement.
GTTGAAATCCGTTGAATAGTTTTGGCGCTACGCTTGCCACAAACAAACAAACAAACAAACATTTTACAAACGGACAGAAACGAAGACCGACTTTAAGGGTCTCTAGAAGAGAGAACCAATGATTCAAATATATTACAATGATAGATGTATGCACATGTCCACAATCCTAGATTTTAAAGCTTATATTTCCGAAAACTTTAGCAACAATGTCACCAAAAGTTAAAAGTATGTTATATCTTTTTATTTCTATATTTTCATCGACTTTGATCACCCTATTTCCCCAAGATTGATACACATGGACAAAAGCAAAATATGAGGTAATTGATGCCTTACTTTCAACTATGGAGGTGTAATTTACGTTAGGAAATCAATTTTTAAAAAGTCAATCGGACAAAGCTCCATGTTCAAGATGAGCCGAGGCCTGTTATGTTTTAAACAGATTTTAACAACGAACAAGAAGTCAACATAAGTTTGTAATACCTTAATCGGTACGATTTCATTTGAAATTATCATGCTAATATGAGCAATATTTAGTTAAGCAGAAAGCCGGAGAAAGTGGAGTAAAGACTTCCATAAAGCATCCTATTACTGTCAACATTTTGTATGCAGACGTCGTCTCCCTGGTTCAGTTGTAAAATCACGATCTGACTGGAGGTTATGTATCCATTTGGTGCGGCATTTGCAAAGAATCTTGTTACTAGTACCCCATTACGAACGATTATACATTGAGTATTTTCGATGCTCATTATTGTTGAAGAGAATACGTAGACCCCAGCTATCGGAGCAATAAATGTCCCGACGTGAGCATTGTAAGCATTCCCAACGTTCGTGATGACCTTATCGAAGGCGATAATTTGGTAAGCTCCAAGATTGTTTGCATTGTTAGTCAAAGTTGCAGTAAAGGCGACTTCCGAGATCCCCTCAAACCGGCGAATGTTCTGATAACTGGCACGTCGATGCATACGATCTAAAGAGAAAAAGAAATGTAAAACATTATTGTTTCGACGAGGATCAATGGATTGATTAGCGCTTAACGCCGTTTTCTACATTTCTTCGGTTATATCACGGCGTTCTCCGCTTACAGACCGTTCTACTAATAACGACAACATTTTGATAAATGCCTTTGCATTTACGAATCCTTTACAACAGCGCACATTAAATCGGGAAAATCCTCGAAAAATGATTCATGTATGTTTTTCGTACACTGATTTCCACTAATTATACAGATTATGCTTCCAATCGTCTACTACTGCATTTTAGTTGTTGTTTGAATGGTGCTGTACACAGATTCCATCAGTATTTCTTTCATATCACCGGGTTTCCTGGGTGAGTTACCGGTACTGCTAGTTAGTTTATTCTGACACCAACGCACGCCACAACCATGATCAACAAGGATGGAGCCCCCTTTTACGAAGAATTTGGTATGGACCGGTGGGTTGTCGAACCTTGGTCTCTAGTTCTAGGGGCGGAAGTTCTAACCACTACACATCAAGGCGTTACTTAGGTTAGTTTGGAAGCAAACCACTAACATTACTGTTAGCAAAGTGGAGTAAAAATTACTTTTCTGTTGTATTATTCTATGAATCTCCGTCTCTATAGCTCTAGATATATTGTTAACCCCTCCAATATAACCCAGATAGTAATGCTATTTAAATTAACCTAAATTATTTTCATCCCTATTAAACTATATCGGTACTTATACACGGTAATTATATACATTAGTCTTGAGATCACTCGAACTTGTGAATATATCGTTTAATTCGAACCATTTCCTGGAACGGATCTGTCATTTGGAAAAAGCGTAGCAACAGTTCTTATTGCTAATACGAGCAATCAGTATTGTTGTTACGTTATTTCCTTTATGTGATTTTATAATTGGATCGCTTTTCATAATAAACACTAAGTATAAACGAATTACCAAGCTGATGGTCTAAATCCAGCGACAACTCGAACACGTCGATAACCCGAAGTAATGCATTGATCCCTTTCGAGTTCGAGCTAATAAACTCAATGTTAAAACAATACTATACGTCTAGTCGTAATGTTTTGCTTCCATATTAATGCCAACACATGGAAATAGAAAAACTGTATATCGCCTAACACGAACTTTTATTTGTGTTGTGTCCACTTACCAGAAATCTCCTCTGATTCGGCGCGACTCTCTTGGTTTGGGTTGGTGACTGTATCGTTTTCTGATTCGTTTTTAGCTTCATGAGATACAATAACGTCCTTGTCGACGTTTGGCTGTCAAACAATGTCGCCATCAGTCCATTCAGTTGCAGTTTTACGATCAGCACCTCGTTCTGAAATCAGGTTCGCCATCTTTTCTTCTCGTTCCTTCAGAGCAAGAATTTCATTTTCTTGCAACTCGTTTTGTTTTTCCAGCAAGTCGATCTTGTTTTGTTGTTGTTGATCCCTCGTTTCTAGCACCTCAATCCGCTGCAGCAAGTCAATCTTGTTGTGTTGTTGTATATCCTTCATTTCTAGCACTTCAATCCGCTGAAGAATAGTCATCAAGTCCTTCGCTTCAATGAACTCTGCACCAGTTGTACTAACGACAACTAACGCCATGAAACACAATGGTTGTAACAACATTATCCAGATCTAATGCTTGTCTTGCAATATGTCGACGACAATTGTCTAACGTATTTGGAGAATGGCTTTAAAAATTCCTTATCTAGCAATGGACTTAGACGACCTGTATATAAACCTACATACATGCATGCTATTATTTCATTTCGACTTGCAGACACATCCTAATGCATTTGTAGCAGACGATTTTTGAAAACATTTTGAGCACATAAGAAATCTGTTATAATGAGCAATATGTACCAATTTTTTTCAACTATATTTGAACAAATATGATTTCATTTATTAAGCTTTTCTACAGTTATGCTTATTCGTGTTTTAAAGTCGTCTGCTGCAGATTTGTTGTATGCAGGAAAGGGCTCAACAAAGGCATTCCAATTTACGGCTCGTATTTTGTCTTATCTTTGTTATTTTGAATAGATAGGAGCTGCACCTAGTGACTTCCGGTCTTATAATATCTGCGCACAGTTAATACAGTCTTACGAGTGTTTTCTTCGTCTGCTTCCTGTTTATATAGAATTAAATGCATATGTCGTCTGCTATAGATTTGTTGTATGTTGGAAAAGGGTTAAACAAAACCAATTCAAAATAAAATGTTTTATCTGTGTTATGTTAACTAGTTATGAGCCGCGTCTGGCGATTTCCGGTCTTAATGCCTCTGTGTACTGTGAATACTCAGTTGATTACATCGACACAGTCTCAGCAGTGTTCGCATCGTCCGCCAATATGTAATATAGAACTAAATGCATATTCAGAGAACACACTAGATGTGTAAACCCTGTAGTTGTACGCCTATTTACCTTTATATTACCGCGTAAGGAAGAGTCAATAAGGCCTTCCCATATCGCTACACTCCGCTAATACATTCCCGATGTGCGTTTAGGTTATCGTGAAGTAAGTTATTGGAAGCTAAACCTCCGTTAGCTAACGTGACAACTTACTGAACGTGAGATACTGCAGCGTAGAGAACCTTTTACCATCTTAAAAAAACAAAACATCTCTACAATCGAAAGTTCAACTGTTAATTGAAATTGAAAACATTATGACAGAAGAAGAATATACTCACAATTATATTTTGCCATATGTTTTCAGAAGGCGTCTGCAAGTGGGAAAGAGTTAAGGAAAGACACGGGGTATAATTTCAAACTGAAAACATTTTGGTTTCAAGGAATCAACAAAAGCCTGTAGAAAAATCAGAGTTAAAGCCCGCGACTTTATTATCCAAATGATCGAGGTTTGATACCATCACAATTGGGGATCACAATTAAGAACCTCTTTAAATGTGTCGGCGCGAGTTCTGGATAAGTTTACAGAAGCAGGCATTGATATTGATTTACATAAGTCATATCAACTTGCTATGCAATCGATGTACACTAAATAAGTTTTAATTGTCAGAAACATACAGACGGACGATTATTTGTTGACAGTATTGTCCTTTCATACCGATTGCTCGGTGAGCGCTTTTCAATATCAGTAAATTGGTTAATTCAGATAACACATGCCCGAGTGCTCGGTGGGAGAGAAGTCCCGGTAGCTCAATCGGTAACGACGCGGGCTGTCAATCCAGGGGTTGTGAGTTCGAATCCCGGCTCGGCCAACTTTCTTTCCGACGTTTGACAAAAGTCATTGCGACATGTGTCATTCGTCTTCCACCAATGGGAATGTCTATGTGGAAAAGCAGCCAGTTGCTTGGGAAGATTGTTGTGTGGAGTACTGGTGTGAGAAAACCAGGAAACACATGAGTAGGTGAACTGGCCGCCGTGATATGACTGAGAAATTGTTAAAAACGGCGTTAAACCTCAATCAATCAATCAATCAATCAATCAATCAATCAATCAATCAATCAATCAATCAATCGGTGAGAGAGAACAATCTGTATACGCCCCCCTGATCTGTATGAGTTTATATATAAGCTATTTTAATACATGAGAAATATGACTAGACCTATAGATTATGATGCATATGTTCTTCATTCTGATTTACTTGTTATAATTGTGTTATTTCACGGCTGTTCCTGGTTAAGTTTCCATTACTACCGGCATTAGAGACTAAAGAGAGACTCTTGTTAAAGTCTTTGGTCTGAACCGACCGGGGACCGAACCCTGCTTTTACTGCTCTCAGTGCGGTTTTTGTAACCACTACCGCACCGGGGCGTTCTCTTGAGTATGAACTCACTTTACAAGAAATATAGGCTGCTCTTTATTACAAATAAAAAGGCAAATATTTGATATAATTAAACGGTGTTTAGTAGCTGATTTTACGTTCATCACACAAACATATTACTTACTCAATAACATCGTTTGTAGGATATATCCAGTAGATTTGTGTCATGGGTACAATATTTCAATTTATAAGGGTGTCACTTCTATTAAAGCTAATCATTACTGGTGCATTACCTTAAAAGGTAAATGTATATTTTGTCTTTTGTGAAGATACACTTCTGTAAACCTGTGTAAACCTGCACAGTTTCTGATAAGACGGAGCAGATGAACGTCGTTCCATGCAGGCGCGTTTGACTCAAACATAGCAGACCACTTTAGCCGCAATACTTACCATTTGATTCAATAAAAACATGTTCTGTTAAAGATATGTTCAGTATCTCTATCTAGATGTTTTCAAAGTCCTCTGCAGCAGATTTGTTGTATATTAGAAAGGTGTTATGTGTTTTTATTTAATATATACATTTTGTAAGGTGTCATATTGCACGAGTGATATGATCGGGTATGACTCGGCTGTTTCGAAAGTAGACCCAGTAAAGAGGTCATTTGAGTGACGCAATACTGACATAACGTTACGTTATTCCGGTTCGAGAACTTCCAAAATGCTAATTTCGGATAGAATTTAACTCTGCACACGTTGTACTAATGACAACCATTGTCATTATACACAAAGTTTGTACATGTAACAACATATTCCAGATGTAATCTTTGACCTTCAATATGTCGACGAATGTTGTTCAATCTGTTTGTAGATTGGCCTTTAAACTACGATCTCTTACTATGGACTTAAAGGACCTATAAATTAACCTTCATACAAGTATGCTCTTACTCCTGTCGCACTTGCAGACACATTGCAGTCGACAACATTTAAAACGTTTTAGCCAAAAGTAGAAATTTCTCATGTATAATTAAACTGCTATTCATCACGAATCTTTACATGTTTTTTTTTTTAAATCGTCTGTTGTATATGGGAAAGGGTTGATTAATGTAATTTTTTTTATCTTTGATATGTTGACTAGTTATGAACCTATAGTCTAGCGATTTTGTGGTGTTATCATATCTGCGTACAGTGAATACTCGGGTGATCCGGTACCTCCTACAATTTCACCAGAATCTTCATCTTACGTCCGATGTGCCAATTCTAATGAAGCTAAACATTACTGGTGCATTACCTTAATTGAGCCCATCCGTAGGTAAAGGTATACTTTGGCTTTTGTGAACGGACACTTCTGTAAACTTGTGTCAACCTGTAAAGTTTCTGATAACACGGAGCAGATGAACAGAAGTCAATCGCTTTCCTCACATGCAGGCGCATTTTTACTCAAACACAGCAGACGACTTTTGACTCAAACACAGCAGACGACTTTTGACTCAAACACAGCAGACGACTTTTGACTCAAACACAGCAGACGACTTTTGACTCAAACACAGCAGACGACTTTTGACTCAAACACAGCAGACGACTTTTGCCGCAATATTTACCTTTTGATTCAATAAATATATTTTCCGTTTAAGATACTTTCCGTATCTCTGTCTAGATGATTTCAAAGTGCTCTGCTGCAGATTTGTTGTATATTGGAAAGGGTTTATGCGGTTTTTTTTCATTTATATAAACACATTTGGTTAGGTGTCATATTGCACGAGTGGTATCATCGGGTATGATTCGGCTGTATCGAGAATAGACCCCGGGAAGGGGTCATTTAGTGACAAAATCCGGAAATAAAAATACGTAATTTCGGTTCGAGAACAACACAAATGTTAATTTCGGATTAAATTCAACTTCAATAGTTAGATGATTATTTGTAATAGCAAACAGGAATTACACATGCCCGTTCAAGATAGAGATGACACTCCGCTGTGATATATCTAAAATACCGTTGAAAAAGTGTAAAACCCCAATCAATCAACTATCGACCATAAGTATTCATTTTCTCACTTACTATGAGCAGTTAAATCCATAATCGAAAATACAAGAATGCCCTGTGTGTACCTAATTGTAACTGAAGTTGGATGAGTAATACACGTATGTTCATGTATACTGTTGAATGAAAGGATGAGAACGGTAATTGTAATAGAATACAATGATATTTGTATGAAAACTACCACAAACTCAGAATTTTAAGTGAATATATCCGAAGCTCCGTTATTTTCTTCCGACGAGTTGCAGAGACAGCGTGGACATTTCAATGATATCAATAATGTTTAAACACTGGATTTATATATATATAAAGTGGACATTTTTATCGACTCGGTATCCGCGAAAATGTGACAACACAAACATAAAAGTATGTTATTTAATTACTCTATAAAAGTCTTTCTTAGTTTCTTTTTATAGATTTTGATCGACTTTGATAAACCTATTGCATCCATACGGATATACATTGAAGAAGGAAAGATACATAATTTGGTGACTAACTTTCTATTATGGAGGCTTAATTATCATTAAGAATTCGATTTTTAAAAATCTCGGACTGAAAAAGCTTCATGTTCAGGTATAGCCGGCCCTTTTATAAATTAAATGGATGTAAAACTTAAACCAGAAGTCAAAAGAATTTTGCAATGTTTTTATGAATATGATTGTATTCGAAACTGTCGAATTTAAGCCAAATTTAGTAAAGTAGGAAGCCGGAGAAGATGGAGTCAAAATGTCCGTAAAGCATCGTATCAATGCCAGCATTCGATATGTAAACGTCGTCACCCTGGTTCAGTTGTAAGACCACAGTCTGACTGGAAGTTTGGTATATATTTGTAATGGCAGAGACCCAGAGTTTTGTTACCATTACCCCATTCCGGTAGATATCTAATTCAGCACTATGAGTCAAACTCATTACTGTCGTAGAGAATACGTAGACCCCGGGTACTGGAGCAATAAAGATCCCGGCGTGAGCATTATAGGCATTCCCGACGTTCGTGATGACCTTATCGAATGCGATAATTTGGCCAACTCCAAGATGGTATGCATCGTTAGTTAAAGCTGAAGTAAATGCGACTTCCGTGCTCCCCTCAAACCGGCGAATATTCTGATATCTGGCACGTCGATGCATACGATCTGAAAAGATAGAATAATAATATGTATATTATATTTGTTCGACCAGTAACACTGATAGATAGAGTTTTTATGCCGTTTTTAACACTTCGTCTGTTATATCAAGGCGGCCAGTTCACATAAATGAGTGTCGTAATACCTACCCTCTTAAAAAAACATCTTTAAAGGACGAATACAAAACGAATATTTTAAAACATGTTGCAGAAAAACACGAAACTTCTCGAATAATGAGTATTTTATCCCCTTCTGCTGACTACGAATGTCAAATTAATTGGTTGGATGTTATATGCCGTTTTCAACAGGGTATCGAACCATGGCATCTCGAAATAGACGCACTAAACACTAAACCACCGACACGGTAGGTTTTTGAAGCAAACTAAAATTACTGTCAGCAAAGAGGAGTATCATACACGACCCTTCTGTTAGCAAAGATGAGTATAATACTCGACACTACTGTTAGCAAAGATGAGTATAATACTCGACACTACTATTAGCAAAAAGGAGTATAATACTCTACACTACTGTTAGCAAAGAGGAATATAATACTCGATACTACTGTTAGCAAAGAGGAATATAATACTCGACAATACTGTTAGCAAAGAGGAGTATTATATTCGACACTACTGTTAGCAAAGAGGAGTATAATACTCGACACTACTGTTAGCAAAGAGGAGTATAATACTCGACACTACTGTTAGCAAAGAGGAATATTATACTCGACACTACTGTTAGCAAAAAGGAGTATTATACTCGACACTACTGTTAGCAAAGAGGAGTATAATACTCGACACTACTGTAAGCAGAGAGGAGCATATTACTTGACACTACTTTTAGCAAAGAGGACTATAATACTCGACAAAACTGTTAGCAAAGAGGAGTATAATACTCGATACTACTGTTAGCAAAGAGATGTATAATACTAGACACTACTGTTAGCAAAGAAGAGTATAATACTCGACTTTCACATTATTCTGTCAATCAATTTGGTTATATTTACGTGCATCATTAGATATAATGTTTTCTTCTCAAATACATGAAATCCAAATAGTAATTATACTGAAAACAACGTTTATTTATGTCATCCTTATAGCAATATCGGTATTTATTAAAGGTAAATATGTACAGTAGACTCGCAATAACTCGAACATTGGAACATTTGAATATATTGTTTAACTCGACGTCTTTCCTGGAACGGGTCAGTTTATTGGAAAAAGCGTAGCAACAACTATAACTGCTAATACGAGCAATCAGACTTGTTGCTGCGTTACATCCTTTATGTGATTTTATAAATCGATCGCTTTTCGAAATAAACACTAAGTATAAATGAATTACTCAGCTGCTAGTACCTGAATTAATTTAGCCTAAATCCAGCGATCGCTCGAACACGCCGATAACTCAAACACGTCGATAACTCGAACACGTCGATCACTCGAAAACGTCAATAACTCAAACACGTCGATAACTCGAACACGTCGATAACTCGAAGTAATTCATTGATCCCTTTCTAGTTCGAGTTATTGCGAGTATACTGTATAATAAACTATGACCCTTGTAAGGCGAAAAGAGTCTCAGGGAATGTTAAGATTCAAACAAGTCGGTGCGTTACCTCAATTTTACCGGAGATTTCACTGTGTTGGATACATGTAGAACAGCTATAGATAGAACGGATATTACATGTTCTACGATGGCAGATTATCAGATGCCCGGATGATATGAAGTGATTTCATATATTACGGCACCAACAACGATTATATATTCGCGTCATTAAAAGAGTCATAACAAACAGCTATCTTTAAGCTAAATTTAACGCAAGTACATCGATTGTCAACAATCTTATAAGATATAAATAAAAAGATCTAACATTGAACGTTTGATTGGATAATTATTATGTCACGTGTCATCATACCGCTTATATCAAACTCATGCTCACACACTCGTTAGATAGACGCGCATACATAAAACTCGAGATATAATTCTCTTATCAAAATAAGATGATAAATAAACTCAATGCTACGATCTATAAGTGTAGTCGTAATGTTTTGCTTCCATATTGATGCCAACACATGGATGTAATCAGACACTACCTCGCCTAGCACGAAATTATTTGCGTGTTTTATCCACTTACCAGAAATCTTTTCAGATTCGGCGCGACTCTCTTGGTTTGGGTTGGTGACTGTATCGTTTTCTGCTTCGTGTTTAGCTTCATGAGATATGATAACGTCCTTGTCGACGGTTGACTGTCTAACAAGCTCGCCATCAGTCCATTCAGTTGCGGTTTTACGATCAGCACACTGTTCTAAAATTAGGTTCGCCATCTTTTCTTCTCGTTCCTTCAGAGCAAGAATTTCATATTCTTGCAACTCGTTTTGTTTTTCCAGCAAGTCGATCTTGTTTTGTTGTTGTTGATCCCTCGTTTCTAGCACCTCAATCCGCTGTAGAATAGTGGTCAAGTCCTTCGCTTCAATGAACTCTGCGCCAGTTGTACTAACGACAACTAAAGCCATGAAACACAATGGTTGTAACAACATTATCCAGATGTAATTTTTGTCTTGCAATATGTCGACGTTTGTTGTCCGACGTGTTTGAAAGAATCGCTTTAAAAAATCGTTATCTTAGAAAGGACTTAAACGACCTTTAGATAAACCTTCATACAAGTATCATGTTATTCTTTCCCGCTTGCAGACGCATCCTAATGAATATGTAGCAGACGACTTTTGAAAACATTTTGACCAAAAAAGAAATCGGTTATAATGAGCAATATCTCTTTTGTACCAATGTTTTCAACTATATTTGAAAAAAATATGATTTAATTTATTAAGCTTTTCTACCGTTTTGCTTATTTGCTTTTTAAAAGTCGTCTGCTGCAGATTTGTTGTATGTAGGAAAAAGGGCTAAACAATGGCATTTCAAAATAAAATGTCCTATATTTTTTGTTTTAAATGGAATATTAAAATATGTTGACAACACAAGAAATCGGTTATAATGAGCAATATCTCTTTTGTACCAATGTTTTCAACTATATTTTAAATATGATTACATTTATTTAGCTTTTTTACAAATTGGCTTATTTGTTTTTAAAGTCGTCTGCCGCAGATTTGTTGTATGTGAGAAAGGGCTTAACAAAGGCATTTCAAAATAAAATGTCTTATCTTTGATGTCTTGAATAGATAGGAACGCACCTAGTGACTTCCGGTCTTATTATAACTTCGCACAGTTCAAGTTAATACAGTCTTACGAGAGTATACATCGTCCGCTTCCTTGTTATATAGACATAAATGCATATGTCGTCTGCTAAAGACTTGTTGTATGTTGGAAAGTGTTAAACAAAACGAATTCAAAATAAAACTTCCTATCTGTGTTATGTTAACTAGTTATAAGCCGCGTCTGGCGATTTCCGGTCTTAATGCATCTGTGCACAGTTAATACTCAGTTAAGCCTGTACAGCCACACAGTCGAGGCAGTGGTCGTATCGTCCACCTTTATGTTATATATACCTAAATGCATATTCTGAGAAAACACCAGAAGTGTAACCCCAGTTTTTGTATGTCAATTTCAATAAACCCTTCCGATATCGCTAGACTCTGCTTATAAACATTCCCGATGTGCGTTTAGGTGATCGTGATGTAAGCTATTGATAGCTTATCCTCCGTTAGCTAGCGTGACAACTTACTGAACGTACTGATGTTTTAATGCAGAGTAGAGGGTGTAGACATTTTTTTTTTTTTTCCAAATGCAACAATTCTGCAATTCTGCAGGAGACCACGTGGAGAACGTCTCAATAAAAAATGAAAATTCTCTTCAGTTAAAAGTTTAGTTATTGATTGTAATTGAAAAGATTGTGTCAAACTTAGAAAGTTTTACTTATCAGCATCATGTGGCCATTTCCTGACAATAATATGCGGCTATTTCAGAACGTTTATGCGACAATTTTCGAACAATTATACGAACGGATACAAAAAAACCGCCCCTTTCTGATCTGGTAGACAGACATGATATGTGGCCCTTTCACTAACGGACGTTTTGACTATCGAATATAATATGCGTCTATTTACGGACGTTTTGACTTCCGAATATAATATGCGGCCATTTACGTAAACTTTGACTTCCGAATATAATATGCGCCCATTTACGTACGTTTTGACTACGGAATATAATATGCGCCCATTTACGTACGTTTTGACTACGGAATATAATATGCGCCCATTTACGTACGTTTTGACTACGGAATATAATATGCGCCCATTTACGTACGTTTTGACTTTCGAATATAATATGCGCCCATTTACGTACGTTTTGACTACGGAATATAATATGCGCCCATTTACGTACGTTTTGACTACCGCCATTTACGAAGGTTTTCACTATCGTATATAATATGCGGTCATGTCCGAACCTTTTGACCAAACACAATATGCGGCAATTTCGGAATGTTTAGACAGCTGACACAGTACACGTCCATATCCGAACGTTTTGACAAACGGACACAAAACACGGCCATATCCGAACGATTTGACAAACGGACAGAAAATGGATCCATTTCTGAACGGCTTGGCTTCCAAACACACTATGCAGATATTCCAGAACGGTTTGACTACAAGACACAATATGCGGACATTTCTTAACGTTTTGACTTAACGGACAGATACTGCGGCCATTATATAGACACAATATACGGCAATTTTCAAACATTTTGACTACCGTACACAATATGCGACTTTTTTTTTCGAAAATTTGGACTACAGGATAGAGAATATGACAAATCATGAAAATTGTGACTACTGGCCGGACAAAATATACGGCCATTTCCAAACGCTTTGACTACTGGACACAAAATGCGGCCATTTCAGAACGCATGGACTATAAGACACAATATGCGGCCATTTCCTAACGTTTTGACTACCGGACAAAATATACGGCCATTTCCTAACGTTTTGACTACCGGACACAATTTGCGGACGCTTCCGAACGTTTAAACTACCGGACACAATATTGGGCCATTTCCTAACGTTTTGACTACCAGACACAATTTGCGGCCGCTTCCGAACGTTTAAACTACCGGATACAATGTGCGGTAATTTCAGAACATCTGGACTATAAGACACAATATGCAGCCATTTCCTAACTTTTAAATACCGGACACAATATGATTCCGAACGTTTAAACTACCGGACACAATATGCGGCCATTTCCTAACGTTTTGACTACCGGACACAATTTACGTCCGCTTCGAACGTTTTGACGTTTTTACAGGAAAGAAGTCTTTCTTACTTTTCCCCTTGATTTTCATTGACTGCCATCAACCTAGCGCACACAGATACACTGGAACACAGAAAAAACTGATGCAATCGATGACTCTCTATCAAATGTGAAGATGTTATTACATAAAGAAATCGATTTTTAAAAACGAATCATAGGACAAAGCTCTATGTTCAGGAATAGCCGAGGCCGTTTATAAATTAGAAAGATGCCAAAAACGAACCAGAGGTCAACATTTTTTTATAATGCCGATTCCATTTTATTCGAAGTCATCATGCTAACATAGGCAATATTTAGTAAAGCAGATAACCGGAGAAAGTGGAGTAAAGATTTCCATGAAGCATCTTATCACTGTTAATATTATGTATGCATACGTCGTCACCCTGGTTAAGTTGTAAGACCACGGTCTGACTGGAGGTTTGGTATCCACTCGTTGAGGCATGTACATAGAGCCTTGTTACCGTTAACCCATTCTGAACAATATCAAATTCAGCAGTACTGTATCGACTCATTAATGTTGTGGAGAAGACGTAGAGCCCAGATATCGGAGCTATAAAGGTCCCGACGTGAGAATTGTAAGCATTCCCGACGTTCGTGATGACCTTGTTGAAGACAATAGGTTGGCCAGTTCCTAGATGTAATGCATCGTTAGTCAGAGCTGCTGTAAAGGAGATTTCTGTGCTTCCCTCAAACCGACGTATCTTTTGATAACTGGCACGTCGATGCATACGATCTGAAAATAAAATGAAATGTAAAACATCATTGTTTCGACAAGGAGCAATTGATTGATAAGGGTTTAACGCCGTTTTCAACATATATTCTGTTATATCACAGCGATCTCTGCTTGAAAACCGTTCTACTAATAACGACAACTTTTTGATAAATGCCTTTGCAGCGGACGGACGAATCGTTTACAACGACGCACATTAAATCGGGAAAATGCTCGAAAAACGATTACTATATATTTTACCTACACTGATTTCAACAAATTTTAAAGATTATGCTTCCAATTGTCTACTCATCATTTTATTGTTGTTTGGATGGTGCTGTACACATATTTCAACAGTATTTCAGTCATATCACCGGGTATCCTGGGTGAGTTACCGGTACTGCGTGTTAGCTTATTATGACACCAGCGCACGCAACAACCCTGAGCATAAATGGAGACGCCCACTAATACCCTTTATTAAGTCTTTGGTATGGACAGAAGGGTTATCGAACCCTGGCATCTTTAGTTCTAGAGGCGGGTGTTCGAACCACTACACCATCGAAGCGTTACCGATGTTAGTTTGGAAGCAAATTCTATTGAAATGAACGTTAATTATTATCATCCCAATTATAACTATATCGGTACTTATACACGGTAATTATATACAACTGGTAGTCTCGCGATTACTCGAACTTGTAAATATATCGTTTAATTCGAACCATTTCCTGGAACGGATCTGTCATTTGGAAAAAGCGTAGCAACAGTTCTTATTGCTCATACGAGCAGCAATCAGTATTGTTGTTACGTTATTTCCTTTATGTGATTTTATAGTTGATCGCTTTTCATAATAAACACTAAGTATAAATGAATTACGAAGCTGATAGCCTAAATGCAGCGATAACTCGAACACGTCGATAACCCGAACATATCGATAACTCGAACATGTCGACAACTCGAACACGTCGATAACTCGAACACGTCGATAACTCGAACATGTCGATAACTCGAACACGTCGATAACTCGAACAAGTCGATAACTCGAACACGTCGATAACTCGAACATGTCGATAACTCAAACACGTCGATATCTCGAACACGTCGAAACCCCAAACATGTCGATAACTCAAACATGTCGATTACTCGAACACGTCGATAACTCGAACATGTCGATAACTCGAACATGTCGATTACTCGAACACGTCGATAACTCGAACACGTCGATAACCCGAACACGTCGATAACTCGAACATGTCGATAACTCGAACACGTATCTCACTCGAACACGTCGATAACTCGAACATTTCGATAACTCGAACAGGTCGATAACTCGAACATGTCGATAACACGAACACGTCGATAACTCGAACATGTCGATAACTCGAACACGTATCTCACTCGAACACGTATCTCACTCGAACACGTCGATAACTCGAACACGTCGATAACTCGAACATTTCGATAACTCGAACACGTCGATAACTCTAACATGTCGATAACTCGAACACGTCGATAACCCGAACATTTCGATAACTCGAACAGGTCGATAACTCTAACATTTCGATAACTCGAACAGGTCGATAACTCTAACATGTCGATAACTCGAACACTTCGATAACTCAAACATGTCGATAACTCGAACACGTCAATAACTCGAACATGTCGATAACTCTTCAATGTTATAAAAAACTATAAGTGTAGTCGTAATGTTTTGCTTTCATATTGATGCCAACACATGGATGTAGAAAGACCCTATCTCGCCTAACACGAACTTATAATTGTGTTTTGTCCTCTTACCAGAAATCTCTTCTGTTTCGGCGCGACTCTCTTAGTTTGGGTTGGTGACTGTATCGTTTTCTGCTTCGTTTTTAGCTTCGTTTTTAGCTTCATGAGATATGATAACGTCCTTGTCGACGTTTGCCTGTCTAACAAGCTCGCCATCATTCCATTCAGTTGCAGTTTTACGATCAGCACACCGTTCTGAAATCTGGTTCGCCATCTTTTCTTCTCGTTCTTTCAGAGCAATAATTTCATTTTCTTGTAAGTCGATCTTGTTTTGTTGTTCTTTATCCCTCGTTTCTAGCACCTCAATCCGTTTCAGCATGTCGATCTTGTTTTGTTGTTGTTGATCCCTCGTTTCTAGCACCTCAATCTGTTTCAGCATGTCGATCTTGTTTTGTTGTTCTTTATCCCTCGTTTCTAGCACCTCAATCCGCTGTAGAATAGTGGTCAAGTCTTTCGCTTCAATGAACTCTGCGCCAGTTGTACTAACGACAACTAAAGCCATGAAACACAATGGTTGTAACAACATTTTCCAGATATAATGCTTGTTTCTGCAATATGTCGACGTTTGTTGTCCAACGTGTTTGCAGAATGGCTTTAAAAAATCGTTATCTAAGAAAGGACTTGACCGACCTATAGATAAACCTACATATTTACGGTTTACGGTCTTAATGCCTCTGTGCACTGTGAATACTCCTTTTGGTCTGTATCGTCCGTCTTTATGTTATATAGACCTAAATTTATATTCTGAGAAAACACCAGAAGTGTAATCCCACTAGTTGTTCGCCAAACCATGTTAGGAAGAGCTGTGTGAAGTTAGCTAAACAAACGACATTCGACATTCGACATTCAAAAGTTGAAAAAAAAACCCGAATGTCGTGCTGGCACGACATTCGACATTCAAAAAATAAAACTTCAAAAAATCGAATGTCGTGCTGGCACGACATTCGACATTCGACATTCAAAAATTGAAAAAAAAAACCGAATGTCGCGCTGGCACGACATTCGACATTCGACATTCAAAAAATAAAACTTCAAAAAATCGAATGTCGTGCTGGCATTTTAGGCCCAAGTAATCC
The DNA here is from genome assembly GCA_031761405.1 of Serripes groenlandicus. Classification (NCBI taxonomy): domain Eukaryota; kingdom Metazoa; phylum Mollusca; class Bivalvia; order Cardiida; family Cardiidae; genus Serripes; species Serripes groenlandicus. The sequence goes on along the minus strand of JASEVX010000008.1, from coordinate 45,296,121 downwards.
CCGTAATACACGCAGCAGACTCGAGTAGAAATCCGCCTTAAGGCCGTTGTTCCAAGCCCGTAAGACAAAAAATAAAAGTGTTCCAGTCCATTGTGATCTTGTAGGCTTGTAGGCCCAAGTGCTCCCCGTAATACACGCGGGAGACTCGGGTAGAAATCCGCCTTAAGGTCGTTGTTCCACTCCCGTAATATTTGTTTTCAACTTTTGAATGTCGAATGTCGTGCCAGCACGACATTCGACATTCAAAATTTAAAAAAAAAACCGAATGCCGTGCTGGCACGACATTCGACATTCGACATTCAAAAAATAAAACTTCAAAAAATCGAATGTCGTGCTGGCACGACATTCGACATTCGACATTCAAAAGTTGGAAAAAAAACGAATGTCGTGCTGGCACGACATTCGACATTCGACATTCAAAAGGTGAAAAAAAAAACCTTAAGGCGGATTTCTACCCGAGTGTGCCGCGTGTATTACGGGGAGCACTTGGGCCTACAAGCCCAATGGAGTGGAACACTTTTATTTTTTGTCTTACGGGCGTGGAACACGGCCTTATTTGCTACAAGGCAGTCCCGCCGTTAGAACTTGCGCTGACAGTGAAGTGCTCTTCTTGTGCTCTGGGGCCGAATTTGCAATAAGGCAGTCCTGCCGATGAATCCAGCGCAGAAGGCGAAGTCCTCGCCTTGTTTCGAGGCGTATGGCCGAGGAAATGTGCGCTCAGGTCGAATTTTCTATAAGGAAGTCCTGCTGTTTACCCACGCTGACGGCGAAATCCTCGCCTTGTTTCCAGACAGCACTCTGCGTATGGCTCGGGAAATGTGCGCCGGGGCCGAATTTGCTACAAGGCAGTCCCGCCGTTAGAACCCGCGCTGACGGCGAAGTGCTCTCATAGTTTCAAGGCAGCACTCCGCATATTGCTGGGAAAATGTGCGCTGGGGCCTGATTTGCCGTATAGCATATGCGGCCCAGGCGCACATTTCCCCTACTAGCAGCGGAGTGCTAGCGTAAAAAAAGGTTCAGCACTTCGCCGTAAGCGCGCGTTGACTGCGGGACCTGCCTTATAGCGTATTCGGCCCCGTCTCACACTTCCTCTACTAGCAGCCGAGTGCTCGCATAAATCAAGGCTCAGCACTTCGCCTTAAGCGCGGCTAGACTGCGGGACCGGCCGTATATCATATGCGGCACCGGCGCACATTTCCCCTACTAGCAGCGGAGTGCTAGCGTAAAACAAAGCTCTGCACTTCGCCGTAAGCGCGGGTAGACTGCGGGACCTGTAATAAAAATAAAAGTGTTCCACTCCATTGTGATTTTTTTTTCGACTCCCGTGACAAGGGCTATCGGCCCAAGTGCTCCCCGTAATACACGCGGCAGACTCGGGTAGAAATCAGCCTTAAGGCCGTTGTTCCACTCCGTTGAGATTTTTTTTAATTTTTGAATGTCGAATGTCGTATGTCGTGCCAGCACGACATTCGTTTTTTTTTCCAACTTTTGAATGTCGATTTTTTGAAGTTTTATCTTGAATGTCGAATGTCGAATATCGTGCCAGCACGACATTCGGTTTTTTTCCAACTTTTGAATGTCGATTTTTTTGATGTTTTAAATTTTAAATGTCGAATGTCGAATGTCGTATGTTTAGCTAACTTCACACAGCTTGTAATTTTTGTCTTGCAATATGTCGACGAATGGTGCTCAACGTGTTTGAAGAATGGCTTTATACATTCGTTATCTAGCATTGGACTTGAACGACCTATAAATTAACCTACATACACGTATGCATTTCTCTCACACTTGCAGACGCATGCTTATGCATTTTTAGCAGAAGATTTTTGAAAGCATTATGACAACAGAAGAAATCGGTTATAATGAGCAATACCTCTTTTGTAGCAATGTTTTCAACTGTATTTTTTTAAATATGATTTCATTTATCAGGCCTTTCTACAGTTATGCTTATTTGTTTTTTAAAGTCATCTGCTGCAGTTTTGTTGTATGTAGGAAATGGCTAAACCATGGTATTTCAAAATCAAATGTCTTATCTTTGTTGTTTTGAATAGATAGGAGCCGCACCTAGTGCAGTCTTATTATATCTGCGCACATTTAATAGTTAATACAGTCTTACGAGAGTTTTCATCGTCCGCTCCCATCTTATATAGACCTACATGCATATGTCGTCTGCTATAGATTTGTTTTACGTTGGAACAAATTCAAAACAAAACGTCGTATCTGTGTTATGTTAACTAGCTATGAGCCGCGTCTGGCGATTTCCGGACTTAATGCCTCTGTGCACTGTGAATACTCATTCGAGTCTGTACATCCACACAGTCTCAGCAGTGGTTGTATCGTCCGCCTTTATGTTATATAGATCTAAATGCTTATTCTGAGAAAACACTAGAAGGGTTACCCCATTAGTTGTTCGCCAATTTACCTTTATATGACCATGCTAGGAATAGTCAATAAGCCCCCATTTCAAATCGACAGACTCGGTTAATTTACATTCCCGATGTGCGTTTTGTTGATCGTGATGTAAGCTAATGGTAGCTAGTCTTCCGTTAGCTAACGTGACACGTTACGGAATGTACTGATAAGTTACTGCAGCGAAGAGAACCCTTTCCCATCTCAACCAAAATTTGAAATATCTCTACAATTAAAAGATAACTATTTAATTCAATTCAATTATTTTATTATTAAACTTGAACAACAAGTGTTTCTCGTCATAATGAAGTTGAAAACATCGTGGCAAAAGAGTAATTGTACATTGTACAATTTTTTCTTTATCCACACTACATTTTCAAAAGTCGTTTGCAGGTAGCAGATAGGTCAAACTGCGTCTGCATTGGGGAAGTGTAAAGGAAAGCTTAGCCCGTGAATCTATATAGACACTGAAGTTAAGAATTATGAAGGGCTTAATACAGAGATAACCTATTTATTTATTAATATGACTAGACCTGTATTTTCCTGATTCTGATTTGCTTTTGTAAATGGTGTTTTACACCTTTTCAACAGCATTTCAGTTATTTCACGGCGTTTCAATACTTCCTGTATTATTTGTCCTGACACCAGCGCATCAGTTATATCACTAGGAAATGTGCATTGCCCAAGGGCACTCCACCATGACCGCTGCGCTGCGACTGGGGATCAAACCCGGGACGTTACCCATTCGGCCATGTCGTATTCCCTGCGCATCTGGCGCCAACGAGGGCCAACGAGAGACCATTTGTAAAGTATTTTGAAATGACCCTACGGGGGGGGGGGGGGGGGGGGGGGGGGGGGGGGGGGGGGAAGTAAACTGATGAGTGTCTTAGGGGTAAAAGTAAAACTGATGTGTGTCTTAGTCGTAAAAAACAAACAGAACTGATATGAAAAGAAAATCATTTATAAATGTCCTCTGTATCTTGAGCTTATTTTACGTTCGCGTTAATATAATTAAAAAGCGTATGGCCCACAAGAATTACTCACTGAACTTTTTAATTTGTTGGATATCAAGAATGCTGGGATCTCGGATATGTCATTTCAATTTACAACGGTTGCTAATTTCAATTAAGCGAACTGTGCGGACTACATCAAATGAGCCCTGTACATGGGAAAGCTATAAAGCCGAGTCCGGGTAGCCAGTCGGTAGCGACGCGGGCTGTCAATCCAGGGGTTGTGAGTTTGAACCCCAGCTCGGCTAAAATTCTTCCCGTCGTTTGACAAAAGTCATTGTGATAAACGTCATTCGTATTCCACCAATGAGCTAACAGTCTATGTGGAAAAACAGCCAGTTGCTGGGAAGGGATGTTGTGTGGATTACTGGTGTGAGAAAGCCAGGGAACACATGAACTGGCCGCCCTAATATGACGGAGAACGGCGTTAAACCCCAATTAAGAAAAAGCTATAAAGTGGGTATTGCGAATAGTGTAGATCTAAACAAGTCCGTACATCTATAAAGTCCGATCACACTGTTTACATATTAGATACATAGGCTTGTCAAAGGCTTCTAAAACGTGTGTACATTCTGATAAGACGGAGCAAATGAACAGGAGTACATCGCTTTCCCTGATACAGACGCGTTTTGACGTAAACACAGCAGACGACTTTTGAAAAAAGTTGCGGAAAAAGAAGAAATTGCTCATGCTGAACAATTTCCCCATTAACCACAATGTTTGCAACTTGATGCAAACATATTAATGCTTTCTTTCAAAGAGACTTTCCTTATTTCTGTCTAGTTGTTTTTAACGTCATCGTATGTAGATAGATCTCTTGTATGTGTGGATTGGTTAATTGATATTCATTTGGTATCATATTACACGAGATATATCCATCGGGTCCGAATCGACTGTTTCGAAAGGACAAGGCGCCATTTTAGTGTAGTAACATGGAAATGTTTACGTAATTCCGGTTCGTGTCCACTCCTAATGATACTTTCGGATTGTGAGTGTTCCACTTCAATAGATATGGGACTATTTGCATCTGTTTGAAAAATGTTTTACAACATTTTCAACAGTATTTCAGTTATATCACGATGTTGTCAGTGTAATTTACCAGTAATACCGGTACCATTCATCCTGGTACCGATGTATCAGTCGTAATTGTTATACCCGCAATCTTGAGCGCCAATGACGGAAGCCATTACTAACCTTTTGTAAAGATGGGACTACTTGTAACCGCATCACGTAACGGTCAAACCGTTTTACCACCAACATACGGTGTATATTTTCATCGGCGTCTTCGAGTTGATGTGTTTTATTCAACGTGTTCCGACTGGCATAACATGTGGAGAAAACAAAAAAAAAAAAACACTATCATCTCCGCCGGTGACATGTTGCTTTGGATTCCTGTGCTGAGGTTTTACTTCAAAGCGCACGTGTTTTCCAATTAAAACCTCGTCTCTTTAAACATGCTATTTATCCCCTGTAATTGGGACGCGGCAGTGATAACTGTCGTTCACGTATATGGGCAAACGCAATGCTAAGGCAAACCAATACCCATGTCTAGACACGCCTGATCCTTCCTCACCCGCATATCAATTCCATTAGCTTATTTGCAATATCTGACAAACAACTAAACTATTAGTCCAAACAGGAATCGCACATGGTCTTTCAAATGATTGCAAAACCGTAGATAGAATGTTGACACTGTTTGGCACGACGCAAATCAATTACACGTGCTCTAACCAATGTGAGTTGTAAATATTTTACGACATCGATCCCACAATTCTCCTCTCACTTCCGGTTTATCTATTGATGTCGTAAAACGAAAGACTTTGCAAGGGTCACCCTTTCCTCACACAAGGGGCATAGATGATCGAATTATGTTTAAAATTGAAACTTCCCACGCTAGAACTAAGTGAAAAACAAAGGCAAGTCCGCATTAAGTATCCGTTGGTTTAATTCGGTGGATTTTTTTTTTTAAATTGTGTACATGTACCTGTTATTAAATATATAGAAGATAGTTATGTTTAGACTTATCATGAATCTCGGGATCAACTAAGTCATAAGAATTGAAACGTTTGTGGTTGGAGAACTAGCCGATTAAGTCGGCTCATTATGTCGGATTGATGTGGTATTACACTAAATGTACGTAGACCGCGTCTTTCCGCAAGGGGTGTTGAAGCTCACAATACCTTAAATAAATTATTTCTTTCTTTCCATGTAAATCAACCAGTTTCAACCCTCACTGTTCACACCTTCTAAGCGTTTTTCAGGTATAACACCTTATATCATTGTAAATAGTTACCTCCAAGCTTTAAACACATTCAAAGAAAATGGGGGTTGGGGGGGGGGGGGGGGGGGGGGGGCAGTGGGGTGCATTATGCAAGAATTAATTCACCCCGCGAAAAAGTGGTTATCGTCATTTTGGACGAAGTTGAGTTGAGACGCAACAGTTTCTTTTTTTATATTCTCTACTTCCACATTCAAACAAGGTCAACATACTAAAAAGGATCAAATTAATCATTTCAATTGCTTCCTATACACATTTACAATGAATTTAAATTCAACTTCATATATTCAATGCGTTCTGGTGAAGGTATACATTCATTTCTACGCAAAGAAAGATTTTCTTAGGGACTATTTGGTCACGGAAGTATTTGGCATAATTTGACTTGTAGAGTCTCCGATTCGTTGTCGCTTAACCATTAACCCTTTCGCAGACGCTTCATGACGCCTCGGCCACAGGCGACTTTTAAAAACATTGAATCAAAATGGAAAAATTACTCATGATGAGCCATTCTCTTTTTGACACAATGTTTTCAACTTTGTTTACTGCTCATGATGAGCCATTTCTCCTTTTGCCACACTAGTTTTAACTATTCAATACATATACTTTCATTTATAGGGATTTTCATTGTGTTTTCCACTTTAAGTCATATGTTATCTATGCAATTATAGAGATTTTCTATGTTTTGACAAAATAAGTTCAAAGTCGTCTGCTGCACACTTGTCGTATGTGGGAAAGGGTTAACTCTTTATTCCGTTGTTTCCGTGTATGGTTTGATCTAACAAGCCACATTAGCTCGATATTTAGTCATGTGTTCCATGTTTTTGCATGAGCTAAGTAAGTCTATGTGGAAAAGCAGCCAGTTGCGTGGGAAGATTGTTGTGTGGAGTACTGGTGTGAAAAAACCAGGAAATGCATGAGTAGGTGAACTGGCCGCCGTGATATAACTGAGAAATTGTTACGAACGCCGTTAAACCCAAATCAATCAATCCATATTTTTGCTGAAAGTTTCTTCATTGATTACACTTACGGTATATGAAGTTTTATAAAAGATCTTTAATTGAGCCGTCTCGCGAGAAAACTCACATTATGGCCTTTGCGTAATGTATCGACCTAGATCAAGATCAGTCTAATCCGGACCGACACATTCCATCTCATGGGGATAGAGGTATAGAGTAATGATTTTCTGTTTATTTTCTGAAACAAAAAATACATAGGAGGCGAAAAGTGTCTATCCGGGTTAGCCTGCGCGTCATGCTTAGGCTGATCTGGGTCGATACTTTACGAATATTCCACACTGTTGGCTTTCTCCTGGGACGGCTCAATTCGCATTGGCAGATCATTCTTTGTTATAAGTTTCCGATTCTAATTAAGTATAGCTTAGACTTATATTGAAATAATTGCGATTATTGTGTGTGTGTCGCTGAACCTCAGATATACCGCAGTATAATGTTAACAAACACATTTCTCCGCCGGGATAACAGCTCGATATACTTTGCAAAGTAACCAAGGGAAACTTAAAACTTACCGTGCTTTTCTTTGTTTTAGCCTTTTTGTCTTTTCCGCATTTTATTAGTCGCCGGGCAGAAGCCCGCGACTTATATTTTTAATAGGTTTTCGGAAATGACATGACATGAGTTTTCCTTTTCCTTTTAATAGCAATTTTAACTTACTGAATGTTATTTCTATGTTCAAAGAGATGTATTCATTCGTGAAGAATTCATTTAATAGTGTGTATCCATGTTTATCTAAAATATGAAGTGTTTCTAAGCTAAAACTGTTGATTACGTGACTAGCGAATACCGCTACGAAGGCTACGAAGGAATGAAATTGACACACGTCGGAAAACTTCAAAAGATGTAATTGTACACGCCCTCAATAGTTAATTATAGATGATTTAAAATGTTTATTTTGTTCGAAACCAATGAAGAAAAAGACAAACTGAGATAAAACTGGTTTTAATTAATAAAAATATTTATAATGACACTCTCTACCTATAAACGCCGAATGGTCAACGAATTGGGTCTTTCGTACAAAATCATTTCGTCCTTGACACTTTTTAATGTGCCATTAGATTCCGTACAGGTATTTTTCTTGCGTTCTGCATATTGTTATGCATCATTGACACAAGGGCGCTCATTACAATATAATTTTAAAACATGAGTAGTTTGTTAATTTCATTATAAAAAAGGAAGGAAAGAATTACAATAAATTAACATGTAGGGTTCAGTTTATGTTCGAAAATAAGTTTAAAATTATACAACAATATTAATACAATTTAACTGTTAAGCTGATATTATATTTCGAGGGTGGTCTACTTCGTAAATATATTGGACTACATTTTATCATTTGTCAAAGTATGATATAATTAGGATGCCAAATTGAGAAAACTCATGTCTTCAGCAATTTAACCCTTTTCTCATTGGTTTAAAAGTAGATTGCTGCAAAGGTGTCTAATCTTGACTTTAACATGGGAAAGGTAAAATGACGTGCTTTTGCATGCTAATCCTAAAGTGTCTGTTTTGTGGTTTAATTGACAAATAATAAAATTCAAATACTCTGACAAACATCTTGAAAAGTGTATATGTGGAATTCACAAATCTTATAATTATGCCTTAATGAAATCACTGTATACATACTAAGACTAATGATTGGCAAGATTACTCTTTTCCATAACTGTTTATGATCAATAATTAGTTGGCTGTGTGTATGGTCAACCTACCTCAGAATGGAGATTGATCATAAACAATGAAATGCTTCAATTGAAAATTCACTTCGTTGCAAGAAAAAAAAAGTAATGATACATTTTCACTTGACCCCGCCCCTGATGTTCTAATATGCCCCTCAGTTGATAACTCGTTTTTCAACTACTATAATGTAAGTGTTATGCATAACTGCCGTATGGATTTCCGGCGACATTGATGCGTTGCATCAACTTGTGGAAGACAGTGGTGCAGAGGTAGAGCGTCGGCCTCTCACATCAAAGGTCCCTGGTTCGAGTCCCGTGATGAGCGGGTCCTGACTTTGGGATTTTTCCACACAATCGGCGCGAGTACTGGTTAAGTATCCAGGAAGCAAACATCGAGCGTGATTAATATAAGCTTAAAGCTTGTTTCGCAATCGATTTAAAATAAATAAGTTTAAACTAACTTTCTCTTGTGTGTTATATAAAATTAAATGTGTGTTTTTATACTGTTAACATGAACACATTTTCGATTAGCTGAAGGCTACCTCGCCCTGGTTATACTTTCGTTTTAAATTCACAAACTATTACTTTACCATATATTCTCAGATTATAGAGTCAAGCTTGTCTTAGGCAGCAATCCAAGGGAGAGTTAAACTGTGGCTGCTGAACACAGGTAGCTGCTTTATACAAGTAAAAAAGAATAAAATGTTGATTTGGTTAATCTTAAAGATTTTGATTAATACAAGTTGGCTGTTAACTAGAGGTGACCGCTAACACAAGATGCGTACCTAATTGTATAAAGCACACTAAATTACGTGCTCACATTTATGCCATTCCTAATTGGAGTAACCATTTTATCAGTTCAACATAACGATTGAGAGAAATTTAATAAAACTTTGTAGTGAAAATTGGAACACGCATGAGGAAATGTGAAGAACATGGAAAGTCATCGCATACGGTCGATAATAACACAATTAATGAAATAAAGAAATGTATTTTTTTAAAATGAAATCAGTATTATAAAGTCGCCCTGCTCTTGATCAAATGATTATTTCCCGCAAAACGCCATTTCTCCCCGAAAACATTAAACGGTCCTTGCGTGACTGTCCGCCATATTTTCGTAACCGTTTTCAGATGTGAAACTCCTCAAAGATCCAGATTGCCGATGAAAAGGCACCAGTATGATAAAGCGTCTATTAACACTGCCCCCTGGGGTTTACGGGGAAATCTTTCGAAGCCAGTCTATGGCTTGATCATGGTAAAATGGTTGATTTTGATCATAACAAAAACTTTCTATCGTTTAAAACTTAATGTCTTCTGCTGCCAGAAATTGGTCTGAAGAAAGCAGGAGAATTCTTTAGGGATTCTAGTTAGATGCTCAAAGACGTAGGAAATTGTTTTAAAATAGCATATTAACCATTGGCCTTTGCGATTCTGAACAGAATGTACATTTGCATGAGAGTAACTGTAATATTGTGGTTACAACACAAGCTTTAAGAGCGGGAGGTTTGTGTTCGAAACCCAAATGCACTAGTGTGGTCCTTTCTGCGCCTTTTAGGTATATACTAATTACGACCGATACTGTTGTATCCAAATGTTTTATTTCGATTTCCCTTGATTGTGTCACGTGAGACAGGAGTTATGACGTCAATTTCTCGTATATTAACGACGATTCAAAAACGAGAGTTCAAGTTATATTTGTCATTTACCGCCTCAGTGGTGTAGTGGTAGAGCGTCCGCCTTGGGTGCGGGAGGTCGCGCGTTTGATCCTCAATCCAAAGACTTTAAAAATGGTAGTAAATGGCTGCCTTCAACTGACTGGCTGGTGTCAGGATAAATGAACCAGTAGTACTGGTAATTTACCCAGGAAACGCCGTGATATAACGGAAAAAAGGTGTAAAACACCGAACAATCAATCAATATTGGTCATTGATTCAGGAAAACAAACCAAAGTATCGGAACCCACTAGGGGATTTTCAAATATGAGCCCGTCCAAAGAGGAAAAATGTACAAATTGGTATTTCTTTTTAGCGGTATAGGTTAAGATCATTCTGTACTATACGCTTTCTCCGTATAATCCAGAATATACAGAAGCTTCTTACAAACCTATTTTAGTATATTCCGCTTAGTATAGACCTTGATCAGACTGTGGGGATGCTTATGCTAATCTCGTTCACACTGTTTATTGGGAAACTTTTGAATTTGTTTACCTTCGCCTTTTATAATTAACTATTTTGCGAGCAAACTTACTTATTATTGCACGGACGGGCTTATATTTCGGCTGCGAGTTTCGCCGCACGGAATGCCATTCTCAGAGGAGTTCGGAGGAGGAACATTGAGGCATGCGCAAAATGACATCTGAAGTATTTCTGTAGCCTGTCCGCGCAACTTGTAATGCGTTTTATTAAATAGGAGAAATGAAATGTACAAATGACTACGTAATCATGACCTTATATTCCGTGGATTATTGAGACTTTTGATCGGTTTATTGTATCATGATAGACTCACTGTGCGAGACAGAGTGTTCTGTCAAGTGGCAATTGTCACTGTGTCTGTCTTAAATCCGTTTCTACATCAAAAAGTGAAAACATATAATAACAATGGGTTGTTTCGATGAAAGATAATGGTATATTTCTATTCTGGGACACTAAAAAAGAAAAGTTCACTCGTAGCAAAGATCTAGCCACTCATGAACTTATCATATTTTGACACATTCATTAAAAAAAAAATGTCTGTAACACACTGCAAAAACAAACACACTTTTCCTCTATAAATTTCACGTGCATATATATATATATATATATATATATACTAAGATTGACAAACTAAAGTTTTTATACCTTCGATTTCGGTCGTTGTTTAAAGTAGACTCTTCCATGTTCAAACTCGGACGACTCTATTTTCATGTTATAGGATTTTTGGAATATATTTCTAACTCACAGCCAAACAATGCAGATTTCAGGTGAGACAGCTCGTTACGAGCTGACTCACATGAATCTGCATTGTTTGCAAACTGCTCAATATTGCCTTTGGCGCTGAAAGAGTTGAAAATAAGTATGTTTGTGTATGATACAATCTTTTCAACTACTACAAATGCATATCTGTACACTGAAGACCAGCATATGCATTCACAGGGTTCCAACATACTCTCTTCATTGTCCGCCGGCATGTGGCATCGCTTGTCGTTAAGCTAGAACTGTAGCCCCATCTATGTTACGCAATTTTAAACTGATACAATTCCCCTTATGGAGATTAAAAAAAGAATAAAATCTATAAAACGTGACTCACAAACACACATATATATATTTTGTATATTTTATATATGTATATGAAGATATATACAAAATGTATATATAATGGATACAATGATGCCACAATATACATTGAATTACATCGGTTATAGCGAATACCTGTCATGGTATGAAACGATTTAAAACATACGAAACATAGTAAACGACATTTTTGTGTTTTGAACAATCAAAAAGTCACTCGTCAATATAAATTGAATGACATCGGTTATAGCAGATACTGTCCTGGTATGAAACGATTTGAAACATACGAAACATAGTAAACGACATGTTTGTGGTTTGAACAATCAAAAAGTCACTCGTCAATATAAATTGTTCTCGATGTGGTTTCCTATCAAACGGGGCCATCAAGACAATTACTAGCCGACGCTCGCGTGACGTGCGCCCATCGTACGTTATCAAAAATACGTTATGTCTGTTTATTAGCTCATCATAATTCCTAAAATTGAATTATATAGATTCACGGGCCCATCCAGACCCCCTGATCAGTTATGCTGGCAGACGGTGTAGCTCTTTAATGACAGCGTTTCGTCACGCAATATCTTTTTTCTCTGTGACCGTTAGTCTTGATCGCCTTCTCTTTTTTTTTGGTATGAAAATGCCCAATAGTTAAGCCATTCACTCACAGAAAAGACAAATCTGCAGCAGATGCATTTCAAATAATTCAGGCAAATTTATGGTAAATATATACAACTGTAAGTATGAGCATAGCATTGGGTTTGGAAGTATTGTGGCAAAAGAAGAAATTAGTCATTACGAATACATTCTCATTTTGTCAAAATATTCCAATAGTCGTCTGTTGCACGGTTCGCTTGCAAGTAGTAAAAAGCAAGATGCTATTATTCACTACTTAAGTCTACAATGTTCGCTTGCATGCAGTAAATAGCAAGATGCTAACATGTGAATACTAAAAGTCTCGCGAGAGTATTCACTACTAAAGTCTTCACTGTTCGCTTGCATGTAGTAAATAGCAAGATGCTAACATGTGAATACTAAAAGTCTCGCGAGAGTATTCACTACTTAAGTCTACAATGTTCGCTTGCATGCAGTAAATAGCAAGATGCTAACATGTGAATACTAAAAGTCTCGCGAGAGTATTCACTACTAAAGTCTTCACTGTTCGCTTGCATGTAGTAAATAGCAAGATGCTAACATGTGAATACTAAAAGTCTCGCGAGAGTATTCACTACTTAAGTCTACAATGTTCGCTTGCATGCAGTAAATAGCAAGATGCTAACATGTGAATACTAAAAGTCTCGCGAGAGTATTCACTACTAAAGTCTTCACTGTTCGCTTGCAAGTAGTAAATAGCAAGATGCTAACATGTGAATACTAAAAGTCTCGCGAGAGTATTCACTACTAAAGTCTTCACTGTTCGCTTGCATGTAGTAAATAGCAAGATGCTAGCATGTGAATACTAAAAGTCTCGCGAGAGTATTCACTACTAAAGTCTTCACTGTTCGCTTGCATGTAGTAAAAAACAAGATGCTAGCATGTGAATACTAAAATTCTCGCGAGAGTATTCATTACTAAAGTCTTCACTGTTCGCCTTCATAAAGTATAGACCCAGATTGAATTCATGTTAACATATTGATAGTTATATTCCCACGAGTACTATAACCAAGTGTCAAGTTTCAATAATGTATTGACTTTCTTTTCATAGAACAAAATTATAACATATTTACAAATGTATTTTTACAAGCATTAGTATATGTATAGAAAAAAAGATATAAAAAACAAATTAAACAAACAAACCAATTATACAAACGTATTATATATTACATGTACATTAATAGCAGTCAATTCTTAATTTCGTTGGCTCGTTGCTCATTATCATATTCCTTGCTGTTGTTCCCTTAACCCTTTCCCTTATACGACAAGTCTGCAGCAGACGACTTTGAACATATTTTGTCAAAAAAAGGAATATCTCTATAATTAAATGGATAACCTATGACTAAAAGTGGAAAACATTGTGTCAAAAGGAGAAATTGCACGTTTTGTGCAATTTCTTCTTTTGTCACTATGTTTTCAAAAAGTCGTCTGCTGCAGAGGCGTCAGAAAGCGTCTATATGAGGGAAAGGGTTAAGGAGATACCACCCGACGTTTTTTAACCCATTACTTCACGTGACTTTTCAAAGGTCGTCTGCTTAACAATCATCAGACGAACAATTTCAACAATCTAGAAAACTGAAAGATTGATATTGATAAAGAGTTCAAAATATTACAATAAAAGGTGAAATCGCGCGTTTTGAGCAATTTCACCTTGTATTGCAATGTTTTCGAAGGTCATGTTCAATGGCATGTGTCAGCTTAAGCATGCCGCGCAGGCTAACACGTACATACACTTTTCGTCTCATGTGGGTTTTCTGTTTCGAGAATCATTATTCTATACCTCTATCTCCCTGGGACGGAATGTGTCGGCCCGGATTAGCCTGCGCGGAATGCGCAGGCTGATCTGAGTCGATACATAACGCAGAGTCCATGAATGATGGTTTTCTCGTGGAAAAGGCTCATTAATATTGATGTTTTATTATATGAAACGCCAACGAATACCGTCCAAAAACATGCACAAAATACATGAATGTTTCTTTTCTTTGGTCAAACTTCGAAAGAGGAGTTTTGTGGAATAGGCTGATATGATGCAGAATTAAATTATCCAATTTCAAGGATTTCTAATTGAAAGTGTAATGGATGATCAGTGTTGAAAACATCATAGTTAAATGATTAGTATAAGGAATTTCTACTTTTGTCACAATGCTGTCGAAAGCCGTTTGCTGCGGAAGCGTAAAAAATGCTTTGAATCGTGGTAATGTGTCTGCAAGCATGAAAGGTCAACTAATTATGAGTGATCTTTAATTTCTGCAATAACTGAAATAATGCATCCTCGGTACCCAGGCTATTCATAAACTATAAAATATATGATCCTCGGTACCCAGGCTGTTTATAAAATATATGACACCCTGGGCAAATTGGCTGTAAAAAGATCGTACTCATGAATAATTTATGAGGTGAAATGCAGCCGCTTGGTTGGCCGCATGACATAAACCTCATGCGATACGAACATTACAGTGTAGTTACGGAGGAAATCGTGGTGCGTGCTTTGTGAAGTTTCGCTAGCCAATTTGCCCAGGGTATCATATATTTTATGAATAGCCTGGGTACCGAGGATGAAATAATGTTGTAAACGGCATAACAAACCAAAACAAAACAAAAACAAACAAACTGTTCGTAGATGCATAGAACATTAGACGAGGATCATATGAATTCAATACACTTTGAAGTTTGATTGAAAAGCACGTATACAATGACAATAGTACATACAGTAACGGGCTGCTCCTAAAATGTGCATTATTGATGTGAGCATATATGATTCGAAATATAGATGACAGGCCATATGGCATTCATAATTACCAGGATTCACGCCTCGATTATTCTGTAACTATTATTTAACGATTCCGTAAAGCCTAGGTCATAGTTTAACACGGATCAAGTGGTGTATTCAAGAGTGCGTTCAATATGCACTGAACTTCATTGTAACGCATTGAAAACTCGAGCAAGCGAAACGAAGTCGGTTTTCGCGAGAGAGAAAAAAACAACAACAACACACACACACTGAACAATACTGGGTTTTCGCGAATCATGTTCTAACTTCTGCGTCTTTTAATTTGTTTGAAGGGTGCTTACACCGTTTTCAACCGTATTAACTTCACCTGTTATGCAATGAAAACTCACTTCGTTTAAGCAATCCTCAGTGCCAAAGAGGGAAGCTCAGTGTCTTTTGAAGACAGGACATATTCGCTGTAATAAGATTGACGAATTCGATATTGTTAGCCTTACAGGTCGATCAGCTGATTACTTTACCTTAAATGAGTAATTTATCCATTTAACACAATATTTAAAATCCTTATCATAAAAAATAATTATTGACTATATTTTAATTGTCTGCCTCAGAAGTTCAGAACTGCTGTTTGTGGGAAAAGCTTCAAAGGTAAAAACACTCGTATATCAGAATTGTCTCCGATAATTCTAAAACAAAGTGGGAAACCCCTGAAAGAAACAAATATAAAGAAAACGACAAATAAAATAAAAATAGTAACCACACTCAGAAAGTCGTTGTTATCAATCTACAGAGGCATATCGTAAGATCTAAATGACTGTCAGATACGAATTTGTGTGTGCATGCGAAACGACGGTTACAACTTCGTGACCAATCTAGGTTTTGATTTATAAGTGAACGTATATACTGGGATGAGATTGCTATTTGGTCTGACTGTCTGTATACTGTCAAATCAATTTATCAACAAATTGTATAATTGGCTTGGTAAGGCCAACATTTTTTTTATTATTTGTTTTACGAGATTATTTTTTAAAAAAATTGGGTCGGTAGGGCAAAATAAAAATAAAAATAAAGGTCTCTTTATTGAGCACTCTACCAAAAAAATAAAAATAAAAAGGCAACCTTTTTTTTTTTTTTTTTTTAAATTATAACTACATAATAGTGATAGAAAATGCAGTTTTATCATCTTACAAGATGAACGTTAGTATTCAAAATGCCTGTATTCTGCATTGGATATAGCCTATCAGTCTTTGAGTCGCAGAAGGGGAAGGAGTACCTCTCCCACCAACCCCGACAGTGTGTTTAACAAATTTTGGGGAAACCTTGAACCAAGTGCTTAGAATGTTGAAAATACAGAATAACACGCTTTATTTAAACCTCTGACAGACCATGATTATCTGCGTTTTCTCTCAAATATATTGTCAATTTGATTTCTGTTCAACTCAAATAATGAGGTCCGCGAAAAATAAAAACTCAAAACTGTTTTATTTTTATTTCATTTTTGGAAAAAAGTGGGCAGGCAGAAAATAAAAAAACGTTGGCCTAACTGAACGTTATATAGGTTCACGGTTGCGCGCGTCACCCATATGATAAGGCCTATAGTTTTGAAATATATTAGCCCGTCCGTGTGTACAAGTTGGTATTTAAGAACTGTGAGCGTTCAGATTACTCTGTCCTTCTTTTCAGTATTATCGGAATCTACACAAATTTACACAATTTTCTATTATACTTAATTAGATAATAATGTGAACAGTGTAGATCTGAAATCGGGTATCACGGAAAAACAATGCTTTCAATGCAAATGGCAATATTGAGTTTTTTCGTAAACAATACATTTTTCATGTAATAAGAATCATGGAATATACTGATAACTAAAAGGCAGACAATGCAGATTTCAGATACTATGTTTTCAAAAAGCCATCTGATGCAGAGGCGTCAGAAAGCGTCTATATGAGGGAAAGGGTTAACATGTTTCAGTTCTAGTGTCTATTGAATGTACCAATGTCAATCAGCCAACACCTCGAAACTGTACTTATGTTAAAGCAATATAACAAAAGCCAGAAATTGATCCATCAACAGCATTTTAATAATACCACGACATTTCCTGGTTTAACTACCAGGAGGATTATCCTGACACCAGCACATCCGTCGTAATATTGTCCTGGCATCCATGAGAGTCAATGACAGAAGCCACTACTACCATTTTTTTTAAAAAAGTATTTCGTAAGACCCGAACGGGGATCGAACACTGGTCTTACGTTCTCAATGCAGACGATTTAACCACTATACCACTGGGGAAGTATTATACTCAGAAACAGTTTCTATAATGCAGCCATATTGATGCTGGTAAAAATATTGCAATGTTAATACCTTCAGTACTTTGATTTTCCCTTTCTAAACATTGTCAGGATACGGGTTGACGATTGGAGGGTTCCAACAGTCTGACTGCTCTCCATTTATAAATAGATTAGCCGGTCTGGCCAGACTGGATCCGATGTTATCATTTTCAGTACGATCACTATCATATTTATACGGGTAGGGGGGTAATGAATTACTGTAGACAAAATGTCAAAAATGAAATTAAATTGTTATCGTCATGAACGTTATTGGTAGAGATTTACTTGCTGTTGAATAATATATGGCTTTGCTTTGCACGGGGTCATTGTAAATGTTACGACTTTAGACGAGCTCTCACTTCCGTATTACGGACTATTTAAATTATGATTTGCATTTTATATAAATTGTTTTGGATTGGTAATTTTAACCTAACACCAATGTCATGGCAATGGAATTCCCCGATATTCATAATCGCACTATCCATTTATTCAATGAGAGAACCGTAGCCTCACTTGTATGTAGATTATAATTTATAAAAGAGGTTTTTTTAAGGCAGGATGGAATTCCGACAACTTCATGTAGTAATGCTCGTCAAAATAGCTAATTCTGCACGGCGAGGGTAAATCAATTCAAATACTGACTGATAACTAGTTATATATAATTACCTGAAACAATTAAGCGCCGCTTCACCTGTGTCAGTCAAATAAATATGTAAGAGATAGTAATCACTACTCAAAAATGTGACTTTGGATTTTTGTTGGCCAAAGGTGAAATTGCCCATGATGAGAATTTTCTCCTTCGGCCACAATGTGTTCAACTTTATTTAACAATTAAGCTATCTTTAATGGATATTTTTCAGGTGTTTTGCCGCTAAGTTTTCAAAGTCGTCTGCTGCAGATTTGTTGTATGTGGGAAAGGGTTAAACTAAATTAGCTACGCGTGCATCAAGTTGGAGTCACAGTTACTGAACAAAAGTGCGAGAACTTATCGGAAATCAATAGTGACATCTCGGTTGGAATAGGCATTAAAAGCGGAACAACCCCTTCTCTGATATATAAATGAGGATAGCAAGAGTTGCATACCCTAACTACATGATATGATCGACCGCCACCTCTATGCGAAAACCAACTACAAGGCTTTAACAACCGTCAGTGCAGATCTGGGTTAGACTGGACATAGGCAATGTTCGCTATTAAATAATGGAAACTTTTAAAAACAGTTTACTATTATTTGTTAACATAATAAAAACGCAAAGGTTTGTTTTCCTGGAGCACTGTTCAATTGGTGTTTTAACGATATACAACCTTGTGATATTATGTAGGCATTTTCTCTGAATTATCATTGGTAAGGCTATCAATAGGTAGTTTATTCATTCATTAACCAAACAAGAAATGGAGAATATTTTTCTTAAGTAATTTCCCAACTTTCCTTTATGTTTGCGACTATACGATAATGAACGTTATGCGCGCTTTCGTTATTATTTCGGATGCTTTTTCCATCAGTTGCCTTTCACTGCTGAGACCGGTTTTTTGAAGTGTGTGACACGCCAACCATATAATTGTTTGTGGTTTAACCCTATTCCTCATACAACAAATCTGCAGCAGACGACTTTGAACATATTTTGTCAAGATATAGAAAATCTCTATAATTGAATGGATAACTTTTGACTAAAAGTGGAAAACATTGTGTCAAAAGGAGAAATTGCTCGTTTTGAGCAATTTCTTCTTTTGCCACTATGTTTTCAAAAAGTCGTCTGCTGCAGAGGCGTCAGAAAGCTTCTATATGAGGGAAAGGGTTAACGCCTTTTTCATCAAATTCCCAGTTATATCACGGCGGCCAGTTAAATACCCATGTGATTCCAGGGTTTTCCACGCAAGCACTCCAAACGCATTAAAGCCCATTGGTTGCAGAAAAAGGGAGCTTGTGGCATTGCTTTGTCCTATTCATAGCTGTCTGACCAGGCTATACTTTCATGTATGTAAGTATATTCTAAAACAATATTCATTGATAGGATTTAGAAATGATGACAGTGACATAATAAAACAATTCAAAAAAGAGTAAACGTTTTTAATATACATGTTACCAATAAATATACATCTTCAATACATGTTAAGATACTCTGGAACATCTATATATTTGACAGTTCACGGTCACAGTGCATGTGTTTGGTGATGGCAAGCAAATCAATGCGTGTAGGTGCACATAAATTACAAAAGCAAAGAAAGAATTCTTGGACAGAAAATAATTTTGACAGGGGAAAGAGGTTCGAATTGGCAACCCTTTGATTGACAGCCCGCGTCGATAAAGATTGAGATACCTGAGCTCGGCGGGATCTATGTCTGGTCAAACAGATTTTAGACGATAACATCTGCCCGTGGTATGATTCAGTTCCTTTCAAAATGTCAAAAGACACGGATTCTTATCATTAAAATTAATGTTTCCATGTTTTATGATACATGTCTAATGAACTGTGCAATAAAAGTCACAAAACACGCTTACGTGAAGTGCTCCCATATCATAAAGCCCGTCTATGTGAAAAAAGTACGAGAGGGCATTTCTGAATAGAGTAGGTTCTGATCATCCTTTACATCTGCTCCGTTTTATCATCATTTTCTCTAGTTGATATAAGTTTCTAAGACATAAATGATAAGTGAACAGTGTATAGTTCGATGAAAACCGTGCAAATGTACATGCCGATCTGGATCTATGCTGTTAATAGCAGTCGACGTGTGGCATTTCGTACGGTTGGGCTTATATCATTTCATCCCAATAAGTGTGTAAGACTTTTTTTTTACGAATCTGCAGCAATTATAGGAAACATTGTATTTCACTGCCGAATATCACATAGTCGACTCTACCATGTTGACAATTAGACCACTCCATTTTTAGTCCAACATGAATTTCGGTAAAACGTAATGTCCAAGTGGCAAACAATTCCGGTTTCAGGAGGGACGGCTCGTTAAGGACTGTCTCACCTGTTTCTGCATTGTTTGCAAAAGCCTTCAATTTGTCTGGTGAGTTAATCAGCGGAAACTCTTTACGATACAGCTTACACCGAGGGCTTTGTGTGAAACGGTTGTAACTAGAATTGGTATTTTTCTACCAAGGTTATCACCTCGCCATAAAGTCTTTATAAGCGTTAAATCATTTTTCTTGGTAAACAATGGAAACTTAGGTGCCATTGCTCGTTCTGAGCAATGGCATCTAAATTTGCATTGTTTACAAAGGGGTCAACATTGCCCCTAAACCAGGGATTTCAAAATAGGTGTTTAGTTAGAACTGTTTCACGCCAAGCCCTCGACATGTATGTCGATATGAACGTGTACGTCGTCCATCAGCTGTATTCAAATTTCACACTGTTTAATACGTTGACTATTTGAATTCTAGTCAAGTATTGTATCCGTTTCTAATCAGGCCTATTTTCTTTCACCTTTGACCTATTTTGAAAGGGGTAAATCGGTCCCGTCTCTGACGGTGAATACCGTTTTGCATTGTCACTTGATGCCTCCGCGACCTCATTTATAATTCGCACATTTGACATTTGAACTGGCTTCCTTCTTCCGATACTTTTCTGACCAATCGCAATAGACGGGTTTAAGAATTGATGTAAATTCAATCGATTCCTCCGCGCGATGGATTCGAATGGTTCATACTCAGTAGACATTTTTGTCATTTCCGGTCGCGGAGAGATATAACTCGCTGTGGGACTTTGTGAAGGACTCTGAGAAGATGCAGGTCCACGTGGGGTTTTCATTTTCTTTACGATCGGTGCCAGTTTTCTCGGAACCACAGTGGGTGCCAATTTGATGCCGCCGGCTCTCTGTTGCCTTTCGTCCGTATTCACTATCACCTGAGGACGATTCGGAAAAGCAGACGGGCCATTGTTAACGACATTATCCTCCAACCGGGTCAGAGTGTAAACCGGGTACCGGCGCCTGTGTTTCGTTGAGTCCGGCTCCTCCCTGTTGTTGCCCATGGTCCCCCGCATTTTGTCAATCGTGACGGCAATGCGTTTGTGGTCAGTGTGTTGGAGAGATCGGCGGAGTGTGTGAATCTTCTTCAGGTACTCCTGCTGTTTGTAGGTCACCTCGTTGTACTGGTCCAGCCATTCGGCGAGCTTCTCCGAGACTCTTCTCTGTCTGAAAGTACAGTATACATTTTGAGAGTATATTAATGGGTCCCTGAGAAAAGGAACAAGTTGACTGTCTTGAGCACAGGTTCGACTGTATATGCGTGAAATACGGCTTCTTGTAAACCGTAGAAGTAAGCTGAACACTTTCACACATACCATACATCTGCACCAAACGACTTTCAAGACAATATTATGGCTAATCTAGATAAATGAAAGAATGATTGTTGAATAGTATTGAAAACTTTGTAACTAAATGAAAATAATGCCCAAAGTGGTCGATATCTCATTTAGCCACACTGTTTTCAAATGTCGTCTGCTGTAGATGCGTCCGATTGCGTCTGCATGTGGGAAAGTGTTAAACAATACATATATTATATACAAATATCCATGCATATGTACGATATGAGGATTGAAGAAATGTGTAACTAGGAGTAGGAGGTTGGGAACTATGACAACTGAAATCGATCTTTTTTATCTTCTTAATACAAAACGAACACAAATATTGGAACTATTGCTTTATTATAAATTATGTGCAATAAGAAAATATGGATTTTTGTTTAGGTCTATTTATCTTAAATATGGTCCGGTTAACGTCTATCTGACGATCGGTGGTTTAACCTTGGAACTTTTGGCCAGTCTGAACCAATTCCCCACCCTCATCACAAAACCCACAGACAAACCCCATCCCTACCATCCCCCTCTACCCCTTCCAACAATGACTTTTTTCGCGATGATTTCACACACAAATATACTTTGTCCGACCTGGATAAACATCCTTATTTTTTTAGTACACACACGGAATGTAAATAAAAAAGATATCTTAATACTTTCTGTTTTTAAATAAATGCCATAGTAGCCTTGTCTTCTTTGCGAATAACTACTCCTCAAGGTATCGATGGATCCAACCAACGATTTTTACAAAGATTAGAATCAAAACATAAATGTCCCGTTTTCCTCTCTGAAGTGTTCTAACACACAGTTTTAATGCTGCTGCTGCTGATGAATATGATGTTGATACTGATAGGGATAATGGTAGTGATGATGAGAATGGTAGTGATGAAGATAGTGATGCTGATGTTGATGATCATGATGCTAATAGTAATTCTTATGTTGATTAAAACATGTTTATATTGATGGTTATGATGAGGAGAAGAAGGTTGCTGCTGCTTATGATGATGATGATAATGTTGATGATGATGATGATGATGATGATGATGGTGATGACGATGATGATGATAATGTTGTTGATGATGATGATTTTGATGATGATGATGATGATGATGATGATAATGATGTTGATGATGACTATGTAGATGATGATGCTGCAGGTGGTGATGCTGACGACGACTAATACATTATCATATCAAACCTTATCCATTTTTTCATAGTTAAACATCCAAAGCATTTGATTAAAGTCACGTATTTTACGTAGGTACATATATCATCTCCACGTAGTCCACAGAGCAAACACTTTAAACATTATAAATATAATTAAAACGATATCAACCATCTTCTATATAGTCCCTCGGAGACGATATTTTGTATTTCATTACACTTAAGCGTTATGCACTTTAACTTGAAAGCCAAGCAAGCACTGTGAACAAAAACCGATTTCGTGAGTAGAAGTATACACAACATTAGAGAGCCCTATATAAAGAAATTGATACTTTATTCCTAAATCCTTATTTGACCTCGAAACCCTAGGTTGTGGGTACTCAAAAGAATCGTCTGAATAAGAAAATTATTTTGAATACACACACTACAAGCTATAAATAAGTATTACGATATATTTTCAGAAATAAAGACCTTAACTCTTTCAGCGCCAAAGGCAATATTGAGCATTTTGCAAACAATGCAGATTCAGGTGAAACAGCTCGTAACGAGCTGTCTCACCTGAAATCTGCATTGTTTGGCTGTGAGTTAGAAATATATTCCAAAAATCCTATAACATGAAAATAGAGTCGTCCGAGTTTGAACATGGAAGAGTCTACTTTAAACAATTCGGCGCTGAAAGGGTTAAGAGCATTCCATATCTCGGCCTCCTATAAGGTAAAAACAAAACACGATTGGTAGGAAATGTAAAGGAACCCGTATCGATATGTTAGACGCAGTTAAACGGAAATTGTCTATTGAAGACTGTTACAAAGGGTAATTGGTGATCAACTGATATTCGAACTTTCTGAAGTATTCCGTAATAGCTCGGTAAACAAAAGGTTAAAAATGGACAACCAATATATCGGTCCTTTATCCCCAAGTCCATAGTGCTATGTGGTTATTCGCCTATGGCTATATATATTCGATAATATGACGGACACCCAACTACTAGCTGGCTGTTTATTCGTACTCTGGCAGTAGATTGAATAACCAACTACCAATACCCAACTTACTGCGAACTTCACACACCTGTATTTTTTACACTTTACTGACAAACTGTAAAAGTCCCACATGGATAGAAATAAACCAATTCCCGCAAACGTCACGTCTGCAGTAGACGACATGGAATACATTTAGTCTAAAATATGGAAATTCTCTATGAATGAATAAACCACTTATTTTGAAAATAAATGAATCCTATAGGATTATTAGGTACAATTTTACTTTTGGAATTATTATAGATCACGCATATCCTATGTATCCACATAATCTGATCAAGACTCACACTTTTCATATAATATTATAGCATTATATGTAAAGCTTGTTATAATAGTATTTCAACATGTTTAGATTCAGTTAGTTTAAAATTATTTATTTTAAATCGATTGCAAAACAAGCTTTCATCCTATAATATTCACGCTCGATGTCTGCTTTCTGGAGACTTAACCAGTATTCGTGCCGATTGTGTGGAAAGAAGTCAAAACCCACTCATCACGGGACTCGAACCTGGGAACTTTGGTACGAGAGGCCGACGCTCTACCTCTGCACTACTGTCTTCCACACATATTTAGTTTAAACTTAGTGCATGTGCACGGTGATATGAACCTGCACTGTAAAGAAATTCTAGTTCGCACGGACTGGTATATTAAATTATTAGTACATCAGTCAAACCTGTGCTAAAGACCACCTCGGTATAGCTATTCCCGGTCTATACATGAAGCAACCGCACTTTTAGATTCCCAATTACTCATTTTCTGCATAAATGGCCCTGTGATGAAAGACCACCTGTGAACAAAGACCATATTGTTGTGTTCCAACTGGTGGTCTTTATACACAGGTTCCACTGTATACTATTGTAATAGCATCCGGGATCTTGTCGCGTCGACCCGTGCTAGTCTGGTATATGTACTCTTGTCTGTTGATTGGAAATATATATATATATATATAGAGAGAGAGAGAGAGGGACAAAGATACAGATAGACAGTGAGACAGGGAGACAAAGAGACAGAGAGAGAGACACACACAGAGACAGACAGACAGACAGACAGACAGACAGACAGACAGACAGACAGACAGACAGACAGACAGACAGACAGACATGGCTTCTTTTAATATTCGGTTCATCTGCTACAATCATGTCCGAATTAATTTCTCCAAACAAGTTACCGAAACGTATAATGTTTCTTAAGTTGACATAAACCAGTTCTTGGTCTTTTTTCTATTCATAATTATATAACCATTATTTCTTATTTACTAAAACGACCAAACATACCTTTCTTTCTCTGGAAAATAGTCAAGTACAGTTATGATAAATTAAAGACAGCTATTCATTAAAGGGTTTAATGTATGTTTTGGTACAGTTATAAGAGTATAACACGAAATTGCCTAATTACTCAGCAAATAATGCCCGAAGGGCATTATGTCAGCTGTGTAATTTGGCTATTTCGTGTTATACTCTTATAACTGTACCAAAACATACATTAAACCCTTATAATTGCAGTTTAAGAAAAAAACAGCTATTTTTCATCGAAAGAATTGTTTGAAAAGGGACATATAAATTGAAAATTGGGATCTCTTTTTTATGTTCTTTACGCCGATAACATGATCTAATACTAGGAAAATTACCTAATACTAGGAAAATGACGTCACGTTAACGTTTTGACGTCATACGTTAGTCGCTTTGGCGCCAAAACCCGTAAATTTCATCGAGAAATATTGTAAACGTTAAGTACATTTTTTATCGAAATACGCCTCATAAGTCACTTTATGTGATAGATATAATATCTCATGAGTGTTATTTATTATTACTTTTAAAAAATTAAGCTGAATATGACCTCGGCATAATTATTTGTGGCATTGTTTACGGTTAACCGTCGAAATTAAAGGTATTTTCCGAAAGTAGTTCCGTGAACTGGTCATGTGATCAATTGCAGTTATTGGAAAATAAACGCAATTCCTTTTAGTCACGTGATCGGTTTTGAACCTATCAAAACGAGCGATTCACCGTGCTTTTGAAGCAACTGCAATTATATTGAAGTATTTACATTTTCTCTAATATATTTCAAGTACAAATTGCAAACTAGTTGATAACATTCCAGTATAAGTTCGATAAGGTACTTGAAGATAAACCCCACTGTACGCAATTTATTTATTTTACGATTAACTACTTACAATAAATTATATCGTAATGCACAAGTAATGGGATATAACTTATTATGAAACACATAATTTGTTTACTCGGGGTGTTATCCCTGTCCCCCATACGACAATTCTGCAGCAGACGACTTTAAACGTATTTTGTCAAAACATGGAAACCTCTATAATTGAACGGATAACCTATGACTAAAAGTGGAAAACATTGTGGCAAAAGGAGAAATTGCACGTTTTGTGCAATTTCTTCTTTTGTCACTATGTTTTCAAAAAGCCGTCTGCTGCAGAGGCGTCAGAAAGCGTCTATATGAGGGAAAGGGATAAGCCGCTTCAAGAATCGTTCAGTTATATCACAGCGTTATCAGCGGATCCATGTATTCTTACGCCAGCCAGTATCCCACAATCCTAAAGGTCAATGAGGGAACAGACATTACAACTTTATATAACATTTATGGTATAACACATGAACACATTAACACATTAACACATGAACACATGAACACATTAACACATGAACACATGAACACATGAACACATTAACACATTAACACATGAACACATTAACACATGAACACATTAACACATGAACACATTAACACATTAACACATGAACACATTAACACATTAACACATTAACACATGAACACATGAACACATGAACACATGAAGACTTGAAGATATATCCCTAAATTGAGCCGTCCCGCGAGAAAACCAACATTGTGGACTCTGCGTAAAGAATCCACCCTGATCATCCTACGCATGCCGCGCAGGCTAACCCGGATAGACACTTTACGCCTCCTGTGGATTTTCTGTTTCAGGAATCATAACTCTAAACCTCTATCGCCCTGAGATGGAACATATTACTATTATCGATCGAGATCGTTGTGTCAAATTGTTATATAATACACTGACCCATAATGCAATTACAGTTGAGCTAATGTGGATTGTTAGATCAAATCGTACACGGAAACAACGGAATAACAAGTTAACTGGTCTGTTTGAAATGGATTTCTTTTATGGGTAATATAATAAATTTATCAAAAAAGAATTGGCTGATCTGGGTCGATACATTACGCAGAAGCCATACTATTGGTTTTCTCGCGGGACGGCTAAATT
Organism: Serripes groenlandicus; assembly: GCA_031761405.1. Lineage (NCBI taxonomy): Eukaryota > Metazoa > Mollusca > Bivalvia > Cardiida > Cardiidae > Serripes > Serripes groenlandicus. The sequence continues at coordinate 45,268,987 of JASEVX010000008.1, read as the reverse complement.
TACTGAGGATAACCATTTTCAATCTTTACATCCTTATTACATTTCAGTTATATACCATCGGGATTTCAAATTGTTTCAATTGTGTTGTGTTTTAAACCGCTCTCGACAGTTATTTCATATCATAAATTACCAATACTACCAGTACAATTATCTTGATCGTCCTATAAGTCGTAAAGTCGTATTGCTATTCCGAAACTTATGAGCGACAAGGAAGACCAGCAACTACTATAATAAATAAAGTTTCTACTGAACTATTGATTGATTGATTGATTGATTGGGGTTTAACGCCGTTTTTAACAATTTCTCAGTTATATCACGGCGACCAGTTCACCTTCTCATGCATTTCCTGGTTTTCTCACACCAGTACTCCACACAACAATCTTCCCAAGCAACTGGCTGCTTTTCCACATAGACTTAGCCCATTGGTGGTAGACGAATGACGCATGTCGCATTGACTTTTGTCAATCGTCGGAAAGAAAGTTGGCCGAGCCTCTAACTAAACTGGATCCCGATCTATGCTACCATGCATGAACTCCTTTTAGAGCGAGAGTAATTAATAAAAATGAGTAGTTGGGTCTAACTGACTATCCGCCATGACCGAGTGGGCAGCGTAGAGGATGTGTAGCCGTTGGCCTTTCGTTTTCGATCCCCCTCGATGGTGCCCTCTCCCCTTCGACAAGGCATATTTCCTAGTATAGTACTGGTATGTTTAGCAAGGGTTCATGAATACGTGAACTTTCGCCGTGATATAACTGAAATAATGTTGAACACGGCACTAAGCTACAATACAACATGAAACAGAATAATTGACGCGTAAATTGTTTGGAAATCGTATGCCATGCACGGTCAAACTATCTTATATTAGCTCTGAGCCTTTTAAAGATAACGGAAAAAGTGTAAACAGTTATGAACCGATAATATCATGACCACATTGAGCCCTCGTTATGTGAATTGAAGCATTATTAACTAAATTTATTGCTTTAACCCTTCATGCTTCGTACGTTATTTTACGTGTGCACTTCAGCCGTCTCAGGTATAAATCAGGTCTAGTGCATCCTCGTTCAAAAACAATAAAACTAGACTTCATGCTTAAGTATATGATTGTTAAAAAAAAAAATACTTTATCAGAGTTTTATAGTTATGGATTTTTGTTTTGTTGTCAGAAAACAGGTGAAGTCAATGGAATATAGGGACTTTAAATGTCTTTTCTCTCTCTCTCCAGAAAACACATATTTTGTCGTTTTATGTGTCAGCATAAAGTGAGTCATGTAAGACGTTTAAGTTAGTACTCTCAGCGACGTAGTAAACGGTGCACAGACTCCCCGAATCTTCAATACAGTCAAACCCGTGTTAAAGAACACCTTTGTATAGCAATTCCCTGTGTATAGCAACCACACGTTGACTTTTCCAATTAAACATGTTCTGCATAAACGACCCTGTAAAGATCACCTGTGAACAAAGACCAGATTGTTCTATTCCCAGTGGTAGTCTTTAAACACAGGTTGACCTTTAGTTGCTTATAAAACGAGGATTCATTTCGTCAAGATTGATTGGGGTTTAACGCCGGTTTTAACTATTTTTCAGTTATATCACGGCGGCCAGTTTGCCTACTCATGCATTTCCTGGATTTCTCACACCAGTACTCCACTCAACAATCTTTCCAAGATACTGGCTGCTTTTCCACATAGACATAGCCAATTGGTGGAAGACGAAAGACGCATGGCGCATTGACTTTTGTCAATCGTCGGAAAGAAAGTTGGCCGAGCCGGGATTCGAACTCACACTTCCTGGATTGACAGCCCGCGTCGCTACCGACTGAGCTACAGGGGCTCGGCCATTTCGTCAAGGATAACTTATATAGTATTGATATAATGTCTAACGATTTGTTTTTTCTGGCAACATAATATTATGTTCAATAAACGTAATTCTATGTCCATGTGCCTGTTTTCATATATCAGGGGGGAAAGGGTTTTATTGTAACATTCATGTTAAAGTGTTTTAATGGATTTTCCTTTCTCCCGCTTTTGACAATTAAGATACAATCAGTTCTTCAAGTACGTGTTAGGTCGTTAATACATTATTTATGATATTTCTCATTTCAATATCCTCCTTTTATTACACGAGGGAAAATGTGTAACGGATTCCACAACAGAAAATATTACATGAACGTAGTGTTTTTTAATTTGATCTTCGAACAGGTGTGCAATACATATTTGAATTTTTTTTTTTTCTATTACTAGCATTTAATCTCTTTACAAAAATAGTTCAATACTTTCGTCAAAAGCTAGTTGTATGGGGTTTAAAACTTAGACTAAAGAAGCTAATTCAGATGTATAGTACATGCACACCACACATGTTATCTGTAGTTGATCTCGTAATGAATACAAAATTGAAGTAAAATGTTGTAAAAAGTATGAGCATGTAACATACATGTACCGTGTCAAACCTGTGTTAAAGACCACCTTAGTTTAACAGTTCCCGGTATATAGCAACCACACTTTTAATTTCCCAAGCATTCATTTGATGCATAAACAGAACGGAACAGAAAAGAAATTCTATTTTCAACTTAAGCATAAACAGCTCATGGTTGATATTCACAAATATACATACAGAAATGGTTAAGACAATGAAATAGTTGAGAAATAGTACTTAACTAAGTTTAAATTAAATAAGTTTAAAATCAAGTTTATATGCATATGTATAAATACACACATATACACACGCAATTGTACATACACGCACATACCCATACACATACTTACATTATATATATATATATATTAATTTCAATATGAAATTAATTATATCAAGAAAGAAAGTGGGACTGTTAATGCCCGTCTAATAAGGATGCTTTTTATTTTCAAATAGAGAGTTTTCTCATCTCAAAAGCCTTGAGACAAAATGACGCCAGATTACATAAATATTTTTTTCTTTCTGCGTTTAAGAGTGCTATGAACTTGTACATACTTGGACGTTGTGCGTAATAGCGCGGTATGAGTTGTTTTCTTAATGCTTCATAGAACGGACAAACTAATACAAAATGGAACTCATCCTCCAAATCATTCAAATTACATAAGGTACAAATTCTTTGATTTCTTTCAATGTTTTCATAACGACCAGTTTCAATTCTTAATTTATGGGATGTCAACCTTAGCTTAGATATAATGTTTCTATACTTTGGAAAAGTTAAAATGTCCAAATAGCTAGACCGTTCAAATATTATTTTAAACTGTCTAAAAAGTGAAAGTGATGAGTAATATTTGATATTTTCTTGCCATGTACATTTATAGGTTATTTAACAGTGTTCTGTACAATACGGATATATATTTGGACGAGTACACAGCTTGGAAAATCATATTGGACGAGCCGCTAGGCGAGTCCAATATGATTTTCCAAGCTGTGTACGAGTCCAAATATATTCCGTATTGTACAGAACACTGTTAAATGATCTTTTTATTCTATACCTCGACTTTTTCCCCAAAATATATTTTGTATTGTGCAGAATAATGTTAAATGACCTTTTTATTTTATACCTTCAAATAATTTCTGACACAAAAAGTGTTTTTTGGTTTCTGTTCAATTACAAAGTCATCTATTTCAGAATCGGATAACATTTTAGTTTCAGTGTTACTCCTTGTTTGCAAACGACAATTATGATCCGGTGACAACAGGAGCTTTATCGTAACGCTTTATCTAGAGCGCCTGTCGATTCAGACTTTCATTCGGAACCTTTTCACGTGTTTCGGTCTTTATCATAGGTTTAACATGGGACCTGTGAATCGTACAATACGAAAAAAATACGGGTTATTTTGTACGCGCGTGCGTCCCGATACGGAAATATATTGTACGGTCACATGATTCGAATGAGCGTCTACGATTGGACGTATAAATTAGGTATAGAATAAATATACATATCCCTTAATCTTTGCCGTAGCAGAGGTACAAATACATTAGTATTTACAGACTCTGGATACAACCAAATCTCGCGAAATCCTGCATTTTGCAGGATATCGCGAACTTTGGATGACCAGTTAACAATATTTACATCCCTTTCTGTTAAAGATCTTTGATCCAGTGTCAACGTTCTGAGGATACAATTATTTGACTTTTCCTGGTATAATTTTAGCCAGTACTTAACAATACGTATATATCTAGATATTTGTAGAGGATAACGTCCAAGTTCAGCGTATATAGCCAAAGTCGAAGTGCTATTTTTAACATTTAGTATCCATTTACAGAACTTTTTATGCACTAATTCTAGGTTTTCAGCAGATAAATGTCCCCAAACCTCACAACTATAATTCAAAACAGACTGGACATGCGAATCAAATAAATCTAGCATAATATTGATAGGCACGTCCAACTGATTTGTGACATTAAACAAGGCGTTCATTGATCGCAACGCTTTGCCCTTTAATTCGTTTGTTGCCTGTACAAACGAGCCCCTGTTCACAGCTGGTCTTTACTTACAGGGTCATTTATGCAAAACATGTATCATTGGGAAATTAAAAGTGTGGTTGCTATATATACAGAGAATTGCTACACAAAGGTGGTCTTTAGCACTGGTTTGACTTTATATTTAGATCAGCCAATTTTAGGTGTCCGGTTTATAGAAGCTCTGACCTGTCGACCAGGTGCAGAATTTATGAATACTTTATTTTCTTGACACTCTTATGGAGCAATCTTCTCCTGTCTGGGAGGTAACCGACTTATTTGGCATTAACACTGTACAATTTAACATATTTTTTAATGTTAATCTTTGCAGTTAGCAGCATTAAAGAAATTGGATTCGTGTACGATATGACATTTCAAACTGTTCTAATCTAAATTACGCCCCCCCCCCCCGCCCCCCCCCCCCCCACCACCACCACCACCACCACGAATATATACTTCGCTTTACAGGCTCAATTCAATATATCGAATTCATTACGCACTTCAAAATAAAAACGAAGAGAATTTTCAAAAAATGCAATAATGGAATATCAATTTAGGTAATATCTTAGCGTGCATAATTGTCACACGAACGGCATTGTAGAAAGAATATATTGTGTTTATGGTTGAATTTTCTTTAACCATTTCCCCCACATACAAAATGTTGGCAGCAGACGGTTGTGAAGAATTATGGTCTATAAGGGAATATCTCTATAAATGAAGAACAATTATATAATAAAGTTGAAAACATTGCTCACTACTAATTTGGATCAATTTCGTCTATTGCAGTAATTTTTCAAAAGTCGTTTGCTGCAGAAAGCGCCAGTTTACAGGGGCGTTTGCAATAATCAATGTGTAGGCCGTCTCGTGAGAAAATCAACATTGTGGACTCTGCGTAAAGTATCGACCCGGATCAGCCTAAACATGCTACACAGGCCTATCCGGATAGACACTTTTCGACTCCTGCGGATGTTATGCTTCAGGAATAACTATACATCTAACCCCCATAAGACGGAATGTGTCGATACATTACGCAGAAGTATATCGCCGCAGCTGCATTCTGGGGGCATTTTGAGAATAAATGTGTAGGCACGAGCCTACAGTGCCTAAAGGAGCTACGCCCCTGGTTTATGGGAAATTGTCAAATGGCCCATCTTTTCTTTCCTCCTCTCTAGAACTTTTTGTCAGAGGCTAAATATGATTACGATGTCAAAAAATAGAAAATCTCTATAATTGAACGGATAACGTCTATATGAGGGAAAGGATGAAATTGTAATACTATCCTTTTTAACCCTTTCACTGCCAAAGGCAAATACAGGCTTCTGCAAACAATGCAGATTCAGATGAGACAGCTCGTAAACGAGCTATCTCTCCCGAAATGTGCATTGTTTGCCACTTAAACAGTAAATATTAACAAATTTCCTGTTGGACGAAAAATGAAGTGGTTCAATTTGTACCATGGAAGAGTCGACTTTGTGAAATTTGCCAATGAACGAGTTAACGTAAAACCAGGATGACTGTACTATGACATTATTTCAAACAGAGAAGATCATGATCAGACTGCGTGGATGGGAAGACTGATCTGTCTCGTTACTGTTCGCAAAGTCCGGATGGTCTGTTTAAGGTTTCATATGTATCCCAACGAATAAATGACGATACCGGAACGATGCAACTTTCTGCTGAATTGAAATACACAAAGCAGTTAAGTCTAATAAGGTCATATTCATATTAAATATGTGTTATATTTAGATCAGAGTTCCTTAGCTTAAAAAAAGTAAAATAAATTTAACCCTTTCCCTCATACGACAATTCTACAGCAGACGACTTTGAACATGTTTTGCCAAAAAATAGAAAATCTGTATAATTGAATGAATAACCTATGACAAAAAGTGGAAAACATTGCGGCAAAAGGAGAAATTGCACGTTTTGTGCAATTTCTTCTTTTGTCAATATGTTTTCAAAAAGCCGTCTGCTGCAGAGGCGTCAGAAAGCGTTTATATAAGGGAAAGGGTTAACATTTCAGTCTATTTATATTGAGACAACCACTTGAATGGTTAGTTTTACTGATTATTCTGCCATTGAGAAAAAATGTTGACTTTCAGATCGAATATCTGGAATGCATAATTTATTAACCCTTTACATACAGACAGACACTTACTGACGCCTCTGCAGAACCGAATTTTGAAACTAATTTGGAAAAAGATGTTATTGCTCATAATGAACAATTTCTCCTTTTGACGCAATGTTTTCAACTTTTATTAAATAAGTGTTAATTCATTTATAGGGTGTTTCCATAATAATGACTAAATGTTTTCAATGGCGTCTGCTTTAGATTTGTTGATCGTTTGAAAGCGTTAAACTTTAATGTTTACCAAAGTACTTTATCGACAGTTGCTATCTATCTATAAATTATAACATTCACATAACAGACAGAATCTATACATGTATACTGCATTTGAAATTGAAATTAGAACGAGCTTTAAGTTATGCAAATTTGAACTGGCACTTAATCAAATATTTAATGTTTCGCTACAGCATTCTATATATGGTAAAACGCCTTCCCACGATAGACACATGTCTACAACAATCTAAGTTTGACTATACTTTTGGGTCAAAAAGATAATGATTATGATAAGCAATTATTTCTCGGGCAAGGACATTTGTCCCGTCATGTTTAATCTGTCTGTGTTTCATTTTCTTTTCTTTCGATTGTTAACCCTTTCCATCACATATACGCTTTGTGTCGCGGATTACAAGCTTTGAAAACATTGTGACAAAAGAAGAAATTGCTTAAAACGAGCAATTTTTCCTTTTGTCACAACGTTTTCGACTCTATTCAATAATCATATTTTCACTTATAGAGTTTCCATACGTTTGACTAAATGTTTTTTCAAAACCGTCTGCCGCAGATTTGTTGTATGTGGGAAAGGGTAAATTATCAGGGATAGAAGTAAAGTTACAAGATAATTATTGATTGGTTGATTACGGTTTAACGCCATTTTAAACAATGTTTCAGTCACATCACGACGGCCAGTTCATACTAAATGCGTAACCACACCAGTCTACAACAGATTTTCCAAGCAAATGGCTGCCTGTCCAAATAGACTGATAGCCCATTGGTGGAAGACATGTGACGATAGTCAATTAGAAAATGCAAAACTCGCAATAGCTTAAGAAATGTGAAATCTTCAAAAAGGGAAAGAAATGAATTGGGAAAAAAGCAAGACAGCTATATTTTTTTTGTATGCAAACCGGGAAGACAAGTTGAAAATAATATAATATAAATATTTTCTCATAGCTATTGAACAACTGTAGGATGCTGCTAGCAGTCCCTATTAAATCAACACTTATGCATGCGGTTTAAACCTTGAGAGCGCTCGACTAATTTACACATTTCCCAAATGCAGACACTTTTTAACTCATATATAGTTGAAGCATTTTGAAAACATTATGACAAACGTTTAAAGTGCTAAAATCTCCCTATGCTACAATGTTTTCGATATTTTACCATCATTCAAAAAGAGTTCCCATATTTGTGTCTAGACAGTTTCAAAGTCGTCAGCTTCAGATCTGTCGTATGTGTGAACGAGTTAAACTATAGACAAAAGGGCTTGAACTCTCAGTAGATATAAAGTTTTCCCTTCTGCTGCCAAAGGCAATTTAAAGCTTTTGCAAACAATGCATATTCGGCTGAGACAGCCCGTAACGAGCTGTCTCTCCTGAAATTGTTGGCCACTTGGACATTTTATTTTACCAAATAACCTGTTGGCCGAAAAACGGAGTGTTCCAATTTCCAACATGGAAGAGTAGACTTTGTAAAATACATCACGGCGACAGTTCACTTATTCATGATCCCTGGGTAAACAAACCAGTACTAGGCTAGAAAATGTGCCTTGCTCCACCATGACCGTAGCGCCGGGACACCCGGTTTAGAAATCCCCGAAGCTAACCACTCGACCACAGCGGATTCCGGTAATGAAAGAGTTAACCAAAGTAATGGATGGGCTGTTACTAGTATTTATGACTGCTAGCAACTCGAAGTAATGAAGACAAAATTTAAGTAAAATGTTGTAAAAAGTGTGAGCATTAAACATATTGTGGACACTATACTTGGATCGATCGTAACTTTGTTGATAAACAAATCATTTGGTTTTTGGTAATCAACCAATCCTTATGAACAAAAACTATTTGTTTGTACAAATTTGTATGTTTTATTGGGGTTTTACACTGCTTTCAACATTATTTCAGTTATATCACGGCGCCTTTATGTACGAAAACACAACTCTGGAAAAAGTTCACATTTGGACCAAGAAATGAACTAAGGGTGAGGTTTGAATAGGGACTTGCTTATATATTGATAAGTAGTGACACATCTGGAGCGTATATTAATAAAGACTAAGGCAAAACATTTCGAGTCGCGTCAGATGATTTGGGTTCGTATCGACTCTCCATAACGCGTTCGTATAAAGGTCGATCGGGCGTAAAACTAGCGGGGCATATAGTGTATATCTAGTATAGTAATAGACGGACAGTGAAGACTGTGGTGAGACTGTGCGGCACCGGAGTCTTCACTGTACGCAGATGCAATAAAAAGGACCCCCGCAACATCGACAGACGCGGCCTATTTGTAATAGAGGTGATCCGACTTGTATCGAGCGTTAATAGATTTATATAAACTCTTACAAACTTTTACACCTCCTTCACCGGATACTTAATTAACTCTGTTAACCCTTTACCTGATGTAGACGAGCATTGAAGCCTCCTTAACAGCAGACGACCTTTTCTAAAAAAAAACATGATGACAAAAATGTGAAAATTACGAAAGACTTTGGTGACTTCCAAACTTCACATTTCAGACTTCAGACTTCAGACTTCAGACTTCAGACTTCAGACTTCAGACTTCAGACTTCACACTTCACACTTTACACTTTACACTTCACACTTCACACTTTACACTTCAGACTTCAGACTTCAGACTTCAGACTTCAGACTTCAGACTTCAGACTTCAGACTTCAGACTTCAGACTTCAGACTTCAGACTTTACACTTTACATTTTACACTTCACACTTTACACTTCACACTTCACACTTCACACTTCACACTTCACACTTCACACTTCACACTTCACACTTTACACTTCACACTTTACACTTCACACTTTACACTTCACACTTCAAACTTCACACTTCACACTTCACACTTACACTTCACACTTTACACTTCACACTTTACACTTCACACTTCACACTTTACACTTTACACTTTACACTTCACACTTCACACTTCATACTTACACTTTACACTTCACACTTCAAACTTCAAACTTTACACTTCACACTTCACACTTCACACTTCACACTTCACACTTTACACTTTACACTTTACACTTTACACTTTACACTTTACACTTTACACTTTACACTTTACACTCCACACTTTAAACATCATACTTCACACTTTACACTTCACACTTCAAACTTCACACTTTACACTTCACACTTTACACTTTACACTTCACACTTTACACATCACACTTCCGGTTCAAACTTCACACTTTACACTTCACACTTCACACTTCACACTTTACACTTCACACTTTACACTTCACACTTCACACTTCACACTTTACACTTCACACTTCAAACTTCACACTTCACACTTCAAACTTCACACTTCAAACTTCAGACTTCAGACTTCAGACTTCACACTTTACACTTCACACTTCACACTTCACACTTCACACTTCACACTTCACACTTCAAACTTCACACTTTACACTTCACACTTCACATTTCAAACTTCACACTTCACATTTCAGACTTCACACTTCACATTTCAGACTTCACACTTCACATTTCAGACTTCACACTTCACACTTCACACATCACACTTCATAGATAATATGTTTGACGTGTAAAGTGTGAAAGTGTGAAATTCAGACTTTACACTTCACACTTTACACTTCACACTTCACACTTCACACTTTACACTTCACACTTCAAACTTCACACTTCACACTTCAAACTTCACACTTCAAACTTCAGACTTCAGACTTCAGACTTCACACTTTACACTTCACACTTCACACTTCACACTTCACACTTTACACTTCACACTTTACACTTCACACTTCACACTTCACACTTCAAACTTCACACTTTACACTTCACACTTCACATTTCAAACTTCACACTTCACATTTCAGACTTCACACTTCACATTTCAGACTTCACACTTCACATTTCAGACTTCACACTTCACCACTTCACACATCACACTTCATAGATAATATGTTTGACGTGTAAAGTGTGAAAGTGTGAAGTTTGAAGTTTGAAATTCAGACTTCATACTTCACACTTCATAGATAATATGTTTGAAGTGTGAAGTTTGAGTGTGAAGTCTGAAGTCTGAAGTTTGAAATTCAGACTTCATACTTGATGTGACGTATGAAGTTTGGAAGTCACCACCGGTCTTTCGTAGAAAATGCTAAAAACGTCATACCTTAATGACTGATGCCTTAACAGCAGACGACCTTCTAAAAAAAGAAAACATTGTACAAAACGGTGAAATGCTTAAAATGAACTAATAATCCATTTTCCCCCCATAATGCATTAACATGATGTCTTGTTCATGTATATTTCTCTTAACCTTTCCCTCATATAGACGCTTTCTGACGCCTCTGCAGCACACGACTTTTGAAAACATTCTGACAAAATGGATAATTGCTCAAAACGAGCAATTTCCCCTTTTGCCATCAAACATACAATAATAGAAAATGTCCATACATGTACTTGCAGTAGACATTTTTGAAGTCGTCTGCTGCAAATTTGTTGTATGTGGGAAAGGGTTAATATGGTAAAGACACAGATGATTGATTTGTGATGACAAATCAAATTATATCGCCTCTTGTTTTCAGCTGTCATCAGCAGGTAATGTGCGATCTACGTTTTACCCATCACTCATTGTCCACTGTCCGTCCGTCGGCGTGAGAGAGTACTTTTGGGGTGTTTCTAAAGCCCAACCACCACTCTTATAAAGACACTTAGATAAATATTTATTTTGTTTGTTTTAAAACGGGTATCTTATTTGCATATTAATGCTATTCATTCCGTAAAAGGGGAATATTTACGGAATGAATAGCATGCTTGTGGGTTGCAACCCACAAGTATCAAACAAAAGAAATAACCCCACAAATACACTTCATGAGTACGTCCGTCCGTACGTCCTCTGTCAATTCGTTTTATTTTGACAATGATCCTAAGACAGGGATTTCAAATTTATATTAATTAATTCATTCATATTTATTGGCAATCAGCATATTTTGCCTTTGGCCATTTACAAAATAATTATATGGCAAAGACACCTTGGAAGTTCATGATATGTTATATCTATAAAATACCCGATTGAATGTATATGTAAAATGTGTTTCGTCTAGATAAAAAAGTTGGTTTTTAGTATAACCTCTACCCTTTGTTTATCAATATTGACATATTGGTAGATCAAATCCTATTCAATCTTTTAAAATTGGGTTTAAGAGGATAAACTTTCTCTTCCATTTGAAACCTTAAAGGATTTTCTCAATTTATATTACTTGTTAAGTTAGGTAAGCTAAGAATGTTAACCCTTAACCGTTTTTTCACATACAGACGCTTCGCCATGCCTCCGATGCAGACTTCTTTTGAAAACATTGTTGCAAAAGAAGGAATTGCATCTTTTGCCAAACGTTTCAACTGTGTTAGATACTTATACTTTCATTTATAAAGACTGTTCATGTGTTAATGTCAAAGGCGTCCACTGCATAATTGTCGTATGAGGGAAAGGGTTAATGTGGAGCTCCTGCAACTGATATCCTAATGAATGTATATGTGGTTTTACTAGAATATACTACAAAATACATACATACAGAGAGAGAGGAGAGAGAGAGGAGAGGAGAGGAGAGAGAGAGAGAGAGAGAGAGGAGAGAGAGAGGAGAGAGAGAGAGAGAGAGAGAGAGAGAGGAGAGAGAGAGAGAGAGAGAGAGAGAGAGAGAAGAGAGAGAGTGGGGAGAGGAGAGAGAGAGAGAGAGAGGAGAGAGAGAGAGAGAGAGAGAGAGAGAGAGAGAGAGAGAGGAGAGGGGAGAGAGAGAGAGAGAGAGAGAGATCGAGTGGAGAGAGAGAGCGAGAGACGAGAGACGAGAGGAGAGATACAGAGAGAGAGAGAGAGAGAGAGGAGAGAAAGAGAGACAGAGACAGAGACAGAGACAGACAGAGACAGAGAGACAGGAGAGACAGAGACAGAGACAGAGACAGAGACAGAGGACAGAGACAGACAGACAGAGCAGACAGAAGAGAGACAGAGAGACAGAGAGAGACAGAGAGAGGACAGAGAGAGACAGAGAGAGACAGAGAGAGAGACAGAGAGAGACGAGAGAGAGGACCAGAGGACAGAGACAGAGAGACAGAGAGAGGACAAGAGAGAGACAGAGAGAGACAGAGAGAGAGAAAGAGGAGAGAGAATTTATACCATTCTAAAGTTATCCTTACCAGAAATTAATTTATACCATCTAAAGCTATCCTTACAAGGAATAAGCTAATATCAACTAAAGCAATCCTTACAAGGAATGCATTAATATCAACTAAAGATATCCTTACCAGGAATTAGGATAATACCAACTTAAGCTATCTGTACCAACATTTAGCTAATATCAACTTAAGCTATCTGTACCAACAATTAGCTAATACCAACTTAAGCTATCTATCTGTACCAACACTTAGCTAATACCAACGTAAGCTTTACGCTGGTCCTCAAAGTCCGCGAGCTTTAACCAATTCCCCTGCGGACACCAATGGATGTCCATTACTAATAAACAAGTTCGATTCTTTTTTGAAAAAAACATGTCTGACTAAACGAACATCGGAAAATCGTTTCTCAGCATGCTTTGATCTAAAAGCTATCACTATTTGGATAGTAGTCATGGATGCCCCCCCTCGGCTCTCAGGTTTGTGGGGTTAGCATTACGACTGACTGGCAGGTGTCAGGATAAATGGACCAGTAGTACTTGTAATTAACTCAGGAAACGTTTTGATATAACTGAAACATTGTTGAAAGAGGCGTAAAACACTATCAAACAATCAGTTACTTATTTGGATACCTCACGATATAGTGGTCTGCTGCAGAACCTTGTATCAGTTAACCTCCACTTTCTAACATACAACACATCTGCAGCAGATGACTTTCAAAACATGTATTATCTCTGTGAATGACGGTATAATTACTGAAAATTGTTGAAACGTTGTGGAGAAATTTCTCGTTCTAATGGCAGAATGTTTTCAATAGTCGTCTGCTGCAGAATCGTCAAAATGCGTATATATGTGGGAAAGGGTTAAATGGGTAAAGATGGACACATAGTTCATATATCGGTGCAGTAACATTGATATACCGTTATACACTAGTCTAGCAATCAACTTAAGGATGCCTTATGAGAGGAAAGATTAAAAGATGAAATGAATGCATTGCTAAATGGATAAATGAATTCATGAAAAAGCAACAGGAGTACATGAATACATGAATAAATGAATAAATAACGAACGAAAGAACGAACGAACGAAAGACAAAAAGACGAACGACCTATAGAATGAACGAACGATAAAGGATTAATTTCTTTTATTTGGCTTTTACGCAGCTTTCAACAATATTTCAGTTATATCACGGCGACAGTTCACTTATCCATGATCCCTGTGTAAACAAACCAGTACTAGGCTAGAAAATGTGCCTTGCCTAAGGGCACTCCACCATGACCGTTGTGCCGCGACTAGGGATCGAACCCGGGACACCCGGTTTTCAAATCCCCGACGCTAACCACTCGACCACAGCGGATTCCTAACGATAAAGGAACGAACAATCAAACGAAGGAATAAATGAACATTAAAACTATCAAATGAATGACTAAGTTAATCTACAGACTGTATTGTAGCACTCAATCAACGTAAATAAAGGTTGGTTCAATTTATGTTATATCAAAAATATTATGAAATAAATAGTAAATTAATACAGTGCTAAACTATCACGAA
>JASEVX010000008.1:45222998-45254306 GCA_031761405.1 Serripes groenlandicus | reverse complement strand
ACAGAGAGACAGAAAGAGAAGAGAGAGAATTTATACCATCTAAAGTTATCCTTACCAGAAATTAATTTATACCATCTAAAGCTATCCTTACAAGGAAAAAGCTAATATCAACTAAAGCAATCCTTACAAGGAATGCATTAATATCAACTAAAGATATCCTTACCAGGAATTAGATAATACCAACTTAAGCTATCTGTACCAACAATTAGCTTATATCAACTTTAGCTATTTGTACCAACAATTAGCTAATACCAACTTAAGCTATCTGTACCAACAATTAACTAATACCAACTTAAGCTATCTGTACCAACAATTAGCTAATACCAACTTAAGATATCTGTACCAACAATTAGCTAATACCAACTTAAGCTATCTATCTGTACCAACAATTAGCTAATACCAACTTAAGCTATCTGTACCAACAATTAGCTAATACCAACGTAAGCTTTACGCTGGTCTCAAAGTCCGCGAGCTTTAACCAATTCCCCTGCGTACACCAATGGATGTCCATTACTAATAAACAAGTTCGATTCTTTTTTGAAAAAACATGTCTGACTAAACGAACATCGAAAATCGTTCTCAGCATGCTTTGATCTTAAAAGCTATCACTATTTGGATAGTAGTCATGGATGCCCCTCCTCGGCTCTCAGGTTTGTGGGGTTAGCATTACGACTGACTGGCAGGTGTCAGGATAAATGGACCAGTAGTACTTGTAATTAACTCAGGAAACGTTTTGATATAACTGAAACATTGTTGAAAGAGGCGTAAAACACTATCAAACAACAATCAATTACTTATTTGGATACCTCACGATATAGTGGTCTGCTGCAGAACCTTGTATCAGTTATTCTCCACTTTCTAACATACAACACATCTGCAGCAGATGACTTTCAAAACATGTATTATCTCTGTGAATGACGGTATAATTACTGAAAATTGTTGAAACATTGTGGAAAAATTTCTCGTTCTAATGGCAGAATGTTTTCAATAGTCGTCTGCTGCAGAATCGTCAAAATGCGTATATATGTGGGAAAGGGTTAAATGGGTAAAGATGGACACATATTTCATATATCGGTGCAGTAACATTGATATACCGTTATACACTAGTCTAGCAATCAACTTAAGGATGCCTTATGAGAGGAAAGATTAAAAGATGAAATGAATGCATTGCTAAATGGATAAATGAATTCATGAAAAAGCAACAGGAGTACATGAATACATGAATAAATGAATAAATAACGAACGAAAGACAAAAAGACGAACTACCTATAGAATGAACGAACGATAAAGGATTAATTTCTTTTATTTGGCTTTTACGCCGCTTTCAACAATATTTCAGTTATATCACGGCGACAGTTAACTTATCCATGATCCCTGGGTAAAACAAACCAGTACTAGGCTAGAAAATGTGCTTTGCCTAAAGGCACTCCACCATGACCGTTGTGCCGCGACTGGGGATCGAACCCGGGACACCCAGTTTTCAAATTCCCGACGCTAACCACTCGACCACAGCGGATTCCTAACGATAAAGGAACGAACAATCAAACGAAGGAATAAATGAACATTAAAACTATCAAATGAATGACTAAGTTAATCTACAGACTGTATTGTAGCACTCAATCAACGTAAATAAAGGTTGGTTCAATTTATGTTATATCAAAAATATTATGAAATAAATAGTAAATTAATACAGTGCTAAACTATTACGAAACAAACTTGATAATTAATATAAATTAAGTTACACACATTAAACACGCATTGAAAGAAGGCAACATTTTAAAATATAAAATAAGTCGGTATAAAGAAAATAAAGCTAAAGTGACATAGATATTTAAATAAATATTTTTCCTCACCGAATATGCAAGTAGGATTTCGAATCCATTGATGTAGGCACATATTTTCCTAAACAACTCATATCAGCTGAATTTCTCAACACGTTTGCATTTTGTGGGGTATTTAAATTGGACAAATTGGTTCATTTCACATAAATCAAAATCGAAAGATAAACCTCTCCATAAACGACTTTATCTCATATAAAAACTCCATACAAAATAACGTTTAACACTTCACAATATGCAATCCAAAGTTAAACCCTTTACTCATATAGAAGACGCTTTTCTGACGTCTCTGCAGCAGACGGCTTTTTGAAAACATAGTGTCAAAAGAAGAAATTGGTCAAAACGAGTAATTTCTCCTTTTGCCACAATGTTTTTTCACTTTTAGTCATAGGTTATCCATTCAATTAAAGAGATTTTCTATTTTTTGACAAAATATGTTTAAAGTCGTCTGCTGCAGAATTGTAGTATGAGGGAAAAGGGTTAAACGCACTTACAGCAGATGTGTTTTGTTTGTGGGAAAGGATATTAACTCTCTTTATTAGCTAGCTTCACTTTATTGACCCGTTTACCGACTTTGCCATTTTAAAAGTCGTCTTCTTCTATAACATATAATGAAGATATTGTAGCATCTAGCAAATAATTGTATTGATTAATTGATTGATATATTGATAGATTGATTGATTGATTGATATATTGATTGGTTGATTGATTAATTGATTGGGGTTTAACAACTTTCCAGTCATATCAAGGCGACCAGTTCACATACTAATGTGTTTCCCGGCTTTCTCACACCAATACTGATCACAACATTCTTTCCAAGCAACTGGCGGCTTTTCAACATAGCCTGTTAAGCCCATTGGTAAAAGACGAATGAAGCTTATCTCGGTGACTTTTGTCGAAAAGAAAGTTTACTGAGCTGAGGTTTGAACTCACAACCCCTTGATTGACTGCCCTCGTCGATACCGACCGAGCTACCGGTGAAATAATTTAAAGTTGAATGTGGTACATATTTGATTCTAAAGTCGTCTGCTGTTAACCGTTTTATTCATATAGACGCCTTTTGACGCCTCTGCAGCAGACGGATTTTTGAAAACATGGCGACAAAAGAAAACATTGCTCAAAACGATTTTTCCTTTTGTCACCATGTTTTCAACTCAACTGATTATTGTACTTTCATTTAAAGGGAGTTTCCAAATGTTTCGAGTATGTTTTGAAAGTCGTCTGCTGCCGATTTGTTGTATGTGGGAAAGGGTTAAGTTCCTAAATCAGAGAAAGGGGTTAGATATGTTTTGGGAAAAAGCAAATTGGTAAATGAATAGACATTTCGTTGATTCCAAAATTTAATTACCCGCAATTTCTTCCCATTACCTTTTTTTAACAATGTTTCAAATGATCTATGCTGCTGAGGCAATGCAATTATGTTGATATCGAGCCAACCATAAGGAGCAAAAGACACGATCGTCCGACACATTATCAGCTGTTATTTGATTTCATTTACTTTAAATTTGAATCCGCGTAAAGGGTAAGCTTTACACCCCTCTCTTGTCAACAAGTCAATTTTCCAAAAGTGATACCAGACCCCCTCATGATTGGTGATTTAAAGGGACTTTGTCATGATATTTAACAAAATAAATAAACGATTCTTCACTTTAAACCTTTCCCACATACCGACGCCTTCTGGCTCCTCTGCAGCAAACAATTTCGAAAACATTTTGCCAAAAGGATAGATTTCCCCTTTTGTCACAATGTTTTCAAAATTTGTTGCAATAATTGTTCTTTCAGTTTTGGAGGGCTCCTATACATTTTGCTAGATGTTTTCAAAGTCATTTGCTGTAGATTTGCTGTATGTGGAAAAGGGTTAAAGTTACTCTCTGTACATAACATGTAAATGCTTCCTTGTATTGTGTAATAACTAATAAGTTCGAAATAACGTGATTTGTAGTATTTCATATACCCGGTAAACTTACCAAGTAAACTTTTTTAATTTCCAGAACACTTTTAGTTGTTTAACCCTTTTCCTCATATAGACGCTTTCTGACGCCTCTGCAGCAGACGGCTATTTGAAAACATAGTGACAAAAGAAGAAATTGCACAAAACGTGCAATTTCTCCTTTTGACACAATGTTTTCCATTTGTATTCATAGGTTATCCATTTGATTATAGAGATTTTCTATTTTTTGACAAAATATGTTTAAAGTCGTCTGCTGCAGAATTGTCGTATGAGGGAAAGGGTTAATTTATTCAAACACTATAAATGTGACATAAAGTTATTATTGTATTTTTGAATATATGATTAGGAGAAATCTCCTGATGGGCTCGGCGATTTTCTCATTCCTTCGGTATCTATAAGAAATATACAGACTCGGTGAATTCCGTTCCGGATTCGTTGGGGACTTGTCGGTCATTTCCGATTACAAAAACCGACAATTCCACGGACAATAACGCTTCATACGGAAATCACCGAGTGAGTTAGGGATGGTAATAAACGTATACTTTTCGTTGTGTGATAAGTATGAGCGCAACCATCCTCGGTACCCAGGCTATTCATAAAATATATGACACCCTGGGCAAATTGGCTGTATAAATCTCGTACTCATGAATAATTTATCAGATGAAATGCGGCCTTTTGATTGGCCGCGTGACACAAACCTTTTGCGATACTAAAAATACAGTGTTGTTACGGAGGAAATCGTGGTGCATGCTTTACGAAGTTTCGCTAGCCAATTTACCCAGGGTATCATATATTTTATGAATAGCCTGGGTACCGAGGATGGAGCGCAACATAACGTAACACTTTTAGATGTTTAAATTATTCGAGCACTAGCCAAAGTGACATAAAGTTATTATTGTAGTTCTTACTATAATAATTAGGCTCGGAACTTTCCGTGAGGATTCGGTATCTATAAGAAATATAAATTATCGGTGATTTCCGTCCGGAGTCGTGAGAGATCGACATTTTCCGATAACATTGAGCGTCAAGCCCAGTAACAATACTCGCTCTCTAACGTTAATCGTCTACCTTAAGTATTCGTTATTTGATAAGTATGAGTTTAACATAACGACAAAGTGCCTTTAACGGTACTGCGACATCGGTGTACATATCTCTAATGGAAAGCACATGCATTCGATGATAAATGATAACTTGGTTTAAATTATGCATGTTTAGGAGATCTTTATGAATGCATACAAATTAACAAAATGCATTCACGGGTAAAACATATTCAAACGACTTGAAATTAGATAACCTCGCACTTTAGTCTAAATAAGGATTATAAATTATTTTTAGATATTTCTTCAATTAAAATTTCCCGTGTCTGGCGATAAGGGCTTTGGTTTAGCTAAACTCATTTATTCAAAATCGATTGCAAAACAAGCTTTCAGCTTATATTAACGCTGTCTGCCGTCGTTCGAGAAGAGTAATCCCTAAGGTAAAATCCACTAATCTCGGTTTCGAAACCGGGACCTTTGGTACGAGAGGCCGACGCTTAACTACTGCTGCACCCGTCCCGACATACAACAAATCTTTAGCAGACGACTTTAAAAACCCATGAGCACATACTTAGATAAGTAAACAAAAAGAGTAATGAGTAATTTCTCCTTTTAACGCACTGTTGTCAAAAGTCGTCTACTGCTGATGCGTCGGTTAGGAAAGGTTTGACGAATTATTCTAACATATCTTTTTATATAACTCCATTATAAATTTAAACATTACTTATTTTACATCGATTGCGAAACAAGCTTTCAGCTTATAATAATCAAGCTCGATGTCTTCTTCCTGAAGACTTAAACAGTACTCGCGCCGTTTTGTGTCGAAAAATCCCAAAGTCTGGACCCGCTCATCGTAGGACTCGAACCAGGGACCTTCGATACGAGATGCCGACGCTTTACCTCTGTACCACTGTCTCCCATTATAGATGCACCAAGACGTCTAATAAAGCGTTTGACAACGTCTGTTAGCTCAGACGGTAGGGTTTGTGAATTTGAACCTCAGCCCGGCAAACATCCTTTTCCGCGACGTTTGACAAAAGTCAATGCATCAGGCGCCATTCAGCTTTCACCTAATGAGCTAACAACGATGTAAATACAATGTTCTAGAACAATTGATATATTAATTGAGGTATAACGCCATTTTCAACAATTTTTCAGTCATATCCCGGCGGCCAGTTCACATTCTACCGTTCTTGAGCAAGATGTAGGTTCTAGCCGTTGTCTAGCTGCTTTATCCAAACACAATCCCAGTTCACCTACGCATGTATTTCCTGGCTTTCTGGAGCCAGTAGTCCACAAAACGGTCTTTCCAAATTACTGGGCAACAGCAATGATCAACATCCTAATCTACAAGAACACGAGTGTACTTTCTCCCGTAATTATCATTCATTTAACCCGTTCCCACATACAACAAATCTGCAGCAGACGATTTTTTAAACTGCTAGGCAAAAAAGTTGAAATCTTCTGAAAATGTATTTATGATAATTGAATAGAGTTGATAACATTGTGGCAAAAGGAGAAATTACTCATTATGAGTAATTTCTTCTTTTGTCACCGTGTTTTCAAAAGCCATCTGCAACAGAGGCGTCAAAAGCGTCTGTTTGCGGGAAAAGGGTTAAAAACCTCCAAAAGGTCACTTTTCAATTGACTTGGCTACTACATGTAAATACAGTATATTTATAATTGAGTTATGCGATAATACTATTCAAACGGCTCTTTTATGTAAGCACAAGTATGTGAAATGATTAAAGCATTAATTTTCTATATCTACCAAAGCTGTTAAGGCCGACAGGTGAGTGATACGTAGTTTATGACTGGATCAACAAATCTTTCTTGTTTAATCTCTAATCCCGAGCTTATACGTCAACAGTGTATACCGAAAAAATACGAGTCATAGACAATCGCGACTTGTCCTTTTTAGTAGATTTAGTAATAGAGATATACATGCATAGATTGTTTACTTGTTTCCCTGATGCAGACGACATTTGACCGCAATTGCAGCAGACGACATTTACAAATATGAGATCAATTGTTCAGTTATATCAAGGCGTTTCCTGGGTAAAGTTACCAATACTACTGGTCCATTTTCCCCGTCATCAGCTAGTCAGTCCGAGCTACATACTAGATTATTTACTGGTGTTTAGAATGAAAGCACTGACAGATAGTCTCAATATCAGAAATTATTCCTGCTACCACAGTGCATGTGGTTTTAGAACATGATTCATTCCATATGGGAATCTAATGAATCATGGTCAAGCCAATCTCTTTGATCAATTTAATATTAGATAGATTATGACACGTGACTAGAAAAGATAGCATAATACATGACGGTACCAGTATTTCCCAAAGTACACATAATTTATGTCTTTAAGGACAAATATTCTGGCTCCAATGTCTTCAAAATGGCACCAACTTTTTGAATTTGGCGAAAGTGTTGGCGCAAAGGAAAAATGAGCCAGGGAGAACCCCGAGTCGTAATGCCAAGCTCTCAAACCTGAGCGACAAGGAGGGCAGCCATTACTACCAATGTTCTAGTATATGATATGACCTGGTATGAGATCGAACCAACGACCGAGGCGGACACACTCTTCCACTACACGACCGAGGCGGACACTCTACCAATACACTGCCGAGGCAGTTAAAGTTTGTAATAGAGATATACATGTAGATTGTTTACTTGTTAGATCCCCTTTCTCTGGTATAGACGACATTTAAAAACATTGAGAGCTCTAATCGAGCAATATCTACTTTATCAACACCATACCAACATCTAACCGCAATTGTAGTAGACGATATTTGAAAACATTGTGGGTAAAAATGAGAGCTCAAAATGTGCAATATCTGCATCACCAATAATTGTTTACAACACTGTGTCAAGACAGTCTTTCAAAATGTTACATCTAGTTGAACACTATCTACTAACGCTTGTCATGCTTATCGCAACCTTATACAGCATTTTCGTTAGCCAAAAGCAAATATTAAAACTGCATTTAAGCATTGAACACTGTGGAAACTGCGTAAAGTATCGACCCGGATCAGCTAAAGCATGCCGCTCAGGCTAACCCGGACAGCAAATGTTCGTCTTCTGTGGATTTTCTGTTTCAGGAATCATTACTTTATACCTCTATCTCCCTGAGACGGAATGTGTCGGCCCGGATTAGCCTGCGCAGGCTGATCTGGATCGATACATTACGTAGAGGCTACACTGTTGTTTTTTTTGCGAGACGGCGTCCGTCTCGGTTGTGGGAGGTCGTGGGTTCGATCTCCGACCGGGTCATACTAAATACTTTAAAAATGGTAGAAATGGCTGTCCTACTTGGCGCGCAGGGTTGCGGGGTTAGCATTACGACTGACTGGCTGTGGTCAGGATAAATAGACCAGTACTGGTAATATACCATCGTGATAAAACTGGAAATTGTTGAAAGCGTCGTTAAACACCAAACAGTGATACACTTTAGCTAAGATATTTAAGCATACACATAACTGCATTGTGTTGTACTTCAGTACTTATTTTACGACATGATTTTGTAAAAAGTTTCTTTAAAAGAATATTCACTGATCAAAATCATTTTATACTTTGGGGGAGTCTGTTCCATAGTACCGAACCATATATATAAATATGTAATATCGTATGAACAATCATATATGGGGATACTAATTCCAGGAATTCAGCAAGATAAGATCAGTGTGTGTATTCGTACAGATCGATCATATTGTTATTGTTTATGCTCTGAATAAAAAAAAACAGATTTGAAATGTCCTGTCCTTGACTAGCCATACACGGGAGCTTGAGTCCCATCAGGCACCATCAGGCTTTATAACACTTGCGAAGTGAAGACTATGACTAGTCTTTACATATGCACGGTCTTATCAGAGCGTCCACTTTCCGGCTAGAGTCAGAATAACTTCAGACGTACAGCTGGTGTACATCTAACGTCAATAACCAGCTTGCCCCCCACTTTATGTTATACTAAAACACGGATGCATCTATGCCCCATTTCACATGACGGAGCCAGGCTGTATTGTTTGAAGACTAGTCCAAATCTTCACATGACAAAAACACTCAATCCTAATTATGTTACTCACTGACTTATCTTATATATCATAGTTGGGCTATATAACAATACTTGTTAAAGGGACTGTATCCATTATAGAAAGTGATTCAGTAGAAAAACGATTACTCACGCTTTGTCATTCAATGCAAGTTTCTGGACTTGGTAGCTAGTCACGTGGGCGTGCTGGTAATCCGGTCGCCTTATCTTAACAATTCCAACTGGTTCTATGTTTCTATAACGACCGAGCTTCTGTAAAATGGCGGCAGGAGGGGGGCGTGGTTGGATCAACTTCCGACGTCGTATTTCTTTGTCTACATTTAGAGACCAAGTAAAACCAAGTCTGGGACTACTTTCTCCTGTGTTATTCGATTCACAACTTTGACCAGAGGTGGATTTACATCGCGGATGAATGCTATTCGATTCGTTTTCGGGGGCAACTTCTTTCGGGCCAGTTTTTCGTGAAAAGTGTCCAAATTTCATGGTCGAATTTGTACTTTTCCCGTCTTGATAATCAAAATTGAACCGGAGTTTTGGCACCTCGTTAATCGGTCCTTGTCCATTGGGCGTTTCCGATATACCCGGGAGTGGTGCCGGGTATTTTTTCGGGGCATTTGCAGGTAACCTATCAGGTGTATCGATGTCATAATGAGGAATGACTGCACTCAATAGTCCATGTGGATTGTTTAAATATAGATGTAGAGACACCTGAAATGGATATAAAAACAATATATATGAGCCGTCTCGCGAGAAAACAAACATTGTGGACTCTGCATAGAGTATTAACCCGCGCGGGCTTACCCGGATAGACATTCTTCGCCTCATGTAAATTTCTGTTTCAGGAATCATTACTCTATACCTCTATCCCCCTAATACTAAATGTGTCGGCCCGGATTATCCTGCGTGGACTGCGTAGGCTGATCTGGGTCGATGCATTACGCAGAGTCCATACTGTTGGTTTTCTCGTTTAACTGCTCATATATAGAGTCGAGCATTCAACTCTCTTGATCATTCTAAGCTCCTGGCGATATTTTTCTCACACTTTTATTCTTGCGTGACTTTGTTTTTCAGAGGTTTTGTGGGGGAGATCCTAATCTTTTAAATGCAGATTTGTTGAATCCATGATGAACTATTTTATTTTTCTCGCGCAGTTTCTCATGCGTTGTTTGGTGCTAACAGCAACTCCGAAAAAATGGTATTGCTACTATGACCAGGGGCTAAATCCCCAGGCCAAAAACATATTTCTTGTCATGGTTTGGCTCATTTGGAACTCTGAACTCGTACACTTCATTTTGTCCTCGGACCTCATTCATATTTGAGCGGCGCTCTGTTAGGCATTTACGACCATTGTATATCTAGATCAGCCAGACCAAAGACAAATGTTTTATTAGGTCTTTGGCCAGACGCAGCGGTTTCTCGAATCATTTTTTGACAAATTGGTTGAAAATACAGAACCAGATCAGACTGCACGAATTCGCTGGCTGATCTTGATCTACACTGATCGCAAATGCTTAACAGTTCGCCTTTGTAGAGCGCCATTTATACGAAGATTGCTTCGGTGTATGTTCCCTTCTATGTGGTGTGGCAAAAATATTAAGTAAACGGATCCTTAATTTACATTTTAATTAAAATTTCGGTGTGAAATGCTAATTTATCTTTCATCTCATATTTGTTTTTCTCTTGTTACTTGGAGCGATTATGTGTTCTTCTATTTAACGTTTGGGTGATAACCATATTGATATAGACAGGGTTTACAAATTAGAAAGCTATATATACACCGCGTGTTGTGGACCGTGCTATACGAAAAACCGACCTTCGGAGGTTTTGAATTGATTAATTATTTGACAACATGAAGGATAACATTGCAGGCCAGGGGCGTATCTCGATGACAATCGAGTATGCACGCAGGTGTGGTAGGGCTCCAATCATATTCCGCAGGGAATATTTAATATATTTAATATGGTGAAGTCAATTGGTCTTTTTGGTCATACCAAACACACCAATTAGCTATATTCAAATGCTGATTTATTGCCATTTTCGGACGAAAGCAACCCTTACAACTCTCAGCCTTCAGTTTTTAATGCCAGAGGTCCAGATAAGGAGGATTATACAGCTCTTTTACCCACAATATCTCACATATTATCCATCTAAACCCTATGTTGTGGGTACTCAAAAGAATCGTCTCGATGAGACGATTCTTTTGAGTACCCACAACATATGGTTAGAGGGTAAAATAAGGATTTTAGAACGTGCAAAATGCTTCTTATCTAGAGCTCTGAATGCATTCTTATTTTTATCTTTACTGACGAATGATACGCACAGGTGAACGTGCGTATTCCTGGATACGCACATGCAGGCATGTGTAATCAGAATGAATGAATGAATGTATATTGTTTTATGGCGCATCGACAGGTAAGGTCATTTAGCGCGCAAATGTGTAATCAGACTATAGTAATTTCCGCTCTCCATATGTTTACAGACCGCGTGTACATCCTGATCATACTGTGTGGAAGTGCAGGATTATCTCGGACGATATCAACTGGGCGTAACAATTAAAATTCCGAAGGTCTGACTTTGTCCTCGTTACTATCTCCACTTTGTTTTTGTGAGGTCCTTACTTAAGGCCATGCACCGCAAACCTAGGTTCTACGCGAAAACAGTGAATCGAGAGATACGTGTAGCATAGTTTTTCATCCTAAGAATAAATGAGAAGACTATAGGTGCTCATCGTGAGAAAATAATCTTCAATGAATAAAAACATAGGGTTTCTTCCTAAGAACATTGGTTTTCATTCTACGATTAAAGGTTCTCAACAGCATATGTTCTCTTTCTAAGAAAATAGGTTTTCTTTGTAACAACATAGGTCCTTCTTATAAAAACACAGGGTTCTGATCCTAACAACATAGCTTTTCTTCGTAAAAACATAGGTTCTCGTTCTCAGACAGAGGTTACTTCCTAAGAATTCTTAACGGGAGAATTTTAAAATGTATTGATTTACTGAAATAAAATAAAAAAGAAGTGTTATTTTTGCGGGGTATATTTATAATGAAGGGGACCCATGAATGACACCTACATGTATATTAACTGTACAAACAAGGCATGTGAAAATGTGAAAATGCTACATGTGAAAATCGAATTATTATTTTAAATATTAAAACATAGGTTGTCATGCTACGTATAAAGGTTATATTTCTAACAACATAGGTTCTCATCCAAAGACAATAGGTTCTCTTTGTAAGAACATATGTTCTCCTCATAAAAACAAAGGTTCTTATCCTAACAACATAACTTCTCCCTCGTAAAAACATAGATTCTCATTCTAAGACAGAGGTTATCTTCCTAAGAATCCTTAACAGGAGATTTTTAAAATGTGTTGATTTGATACAATAAAATAAACAAAATCTACGGAGTAAATTTATAATGAGGGAAACCCATAAATGACACCTCCATGTAGCATGACTGTACAAACAAGGCAAACGTCGTACTTTTGCTACATTTGAAAATCGATTTATTACTTTATAATAGTAAAGATCCTTACCTTTTTAAAAAAACATATTTTCAATATCTTACGCATATTTTCAATATCTTAGGCAAATGTTCAATATATTACGCATATTTTCAATATCTTACGCATATTTTCAATATCTTACGCATATTTTCAATATCTTACGCATATTTTCATCCTATGGGCCTCTTCATAGGAACAGATACAAGTTGGCTGTTTTGAACAGTGTTTGTTCAGATCAGCCGATACAGCCGCACAGTCTGATAACAATATATACACGGTTCACATATTACTTACACAAGGTTGTTAGAAGGTTCTGTCAACTCGAGTAGATTCTGATAAGACGCAGCCCATCTACAGACCGATCTGAACCTATACTGTTCAGAAATGCCAACGTGTGCCTTTTATTCACTTGCTAATTATTATCACTTTTTATTTTATTTTTATTATCACTTGCTAATATTTAAATTAAAATCATATGTGTACTTTCATTTAGATTACATATTTGATAAACAATATTATTGCACGCAATATGTCAAATTACGCCAACTAAATCCGACGCCACGCCGAAAACCTTTGTTTGCGTAGAAAGGAACGTAAACCTTCCCCAGAATGCAAATTATATATATATGACATTGAGTTTAAATTCATTGTGGAATTGTTTGATTTAATCATTTTTTAGTATGTTGACCTTGTGTGAAAGTAGAATTATGTGAAGAACCAGTTTCGTCCCAGCCCGATTTGTCCTAAATGACGGTTAACATCTTCGAGGGATGAATTCTTTCTTGCATAATACATGACAACCCGATTTTCTTTAGATTAGTTTAAAGCCTACAGGTAACTCTGTCTTACAAATTATTTAGGGTACTCTATCTGAGAAACGCTTAGAAAGAGCGACAATTGAGGGTTGTATTTTTCATGGAAACAAAGAAGGAATTTATTTAGTGTATTGTGACCTAAAACACATATTTAACACAAGGTCGGCACCAGGTCAAGATTGTTAAGTAATACAACAAAAGTGGACAGTTTAACATTCTTCACATGTTGACGCATCTATAGTAGACGACTTTTGAAAACCTTGTTGCAAAAGGATATATTGCGTGTAATAAGAAATGTCTCCATTTGTCACAATATTTTCAACTTTATTCAATAATGACGCTTTCATTTAAAGAATTTTTCATACTATTACCTAGATGTTGTCAAAGTCGACTTCTGCGTAAACGATCTACTGAGAAGTTCCCGCACTTGTGATTTTTATGGCTCCCCGCTTCGGGGGAAAAATAAAGAAAAAAATCCGACATAAGACAATTGGAATGTACAATTTTTAATTTAGATGTAAAACTTTGGAGAACTTAAGATAATTCTAATCATTTGATAAAGGTAAATGCCTTTTGTCGAGCTAGATTCTTTCATCAGTCGTTTCTGATCTTTCACGACCCCAGGATCGACAGACATCACAGTTATATGCACTGAATTTGAAAACAGTTGAAAGTGTGATTACAACAAAAAAGAAAGGGCTCATATTTATTGATTTATGATTTCCCTGCAACATGTTGCTTAAATGCTTTTGACCATTTACTAAACAAGAAACAATAATAATAAAATACAAATACATACCTTTGGTGATGCGATCGCCATGTTGTCTTTAATGTAACGGATCTAAACTATACATTCACAAGTCCAACCATTGTGAAAATGGTAGTAGTAGTAGTAGTCATTCACTGAATCACCGATTACATGTAAGTCAACTAAAGTATATAACTGTCACTCACTATTAAGGTATGAAGTATATTACATAAGAGATATGAACACGAAATATAACTGATTTCATATTGGTTCATTACCCAATACAGACGACTTTTAACGCATTGGTACTAGATGACATTTGAAAACAATGCGTGAAAAGGAGTAATTGTTCAATAAGAGTGATTTCTCAGATATTGCACAATGTTCTCAACTATTTTTTAAATGTTACAATCCCACATTGCTAGATGATTCAGTATTTTCTGAAATATTTTGAAACCAGACGAATCACACAACTATTATTTCAGATAAACAGTTGAACCTTTCTGTTACGGATCGACAATTTAACTCTTTCCTTCATACGACAATTCTGCAGCAGACGACTTTGAACGTATTTTGTCAACAAATAGAAAATCTCTATAATTGAATCGATAACCTATGACAAAAAGTGGAAAACATTGTGGCAAAAGAAGAAATTGCACGTTTTGTGCAATTTCTTCTTTTGTCACTATGTTTTCAAAAAGCCGTCTGCTGCAGAGGCGTCAGAAAGCGTCTATATGAGGGAAAGGGTTAACTCTTTCAGCGCCAATGGCAATATTGAGATTTTTGCAAACGATACAGATTCAGGTGAGTCAGCTCTTAATAACGAGCTGGTCTTACCTAACATAAGCATTGTTTGTATTTTAGTGATCGAAATATTCCAGAACTCTTAAGAAATTGGGCAATTGGGACGCCCGATTTTGAACATGGAAGAGTCTACTTTAAACAATTCGGCGCTGAAAGAGTTAACAGAAAAATATTATTTAGACAGATGCTAGAGTGAATACCCCCTAGATTCCTTATTCATGTCCTAAAATTGGATATCTTCACTTAGTCAGGATCTCGGTTTCTTTTTCATAAAAATGCTCCAGGAAAGCCAGCCTAACATAATTAATACACGTGTGGAGAAAGACCAGTCATCGTCTGAAACTATAAAACTCTTAAAACGTTCTCTGTGCTCAGAAATGAAATTCATGCTCCAAATAAGACTTCTGATTGGTAAATTTCGAGAATGAATTTGTTTCTGACCAATCAGATACTTGATCACAAATTCTAAGTACATATTAAACTTTTAAAGCTTTAGGAGCCAGACTGCGAATTCATGCCAATGATCCAAACAGATACTGCTTTAACCAACATTTCATGAAAGTTTCTATTACTTATTGGCGAACAGTGCACATCCAGACCAAACTGTGCAGATGCGCTGACTGATCTGAGTCTTCACTGATCTCATATGCCTAACGGTTGATTTGTGTAGACTTGACCGCCGCTCTATCCTCACTTAAATATAACCAGATGTATGTACAATTTGAGGCACTGATAACATGAATAACTATAACAAATAAGACAATGATTAGACTGCGCAGCGACAAATGATTAAAATCCGAAGGATGGATTTCGCGTAAAGTTATATAGTTTGCGTAAGGCTTTTGATAATCACAAACTTTGAAAACTCAGATATGATAACGAACTTCCAATCTATAGAATTCCAAGGTTAAGATTATCAAACACATTTTTATTTTAATAATGGCAGGCTATACAAATTATAGATCAGTGTCGAAGTTCAATCTGCTTTTTTTAGTATATAAAAGGTATTGCTAAATTAATCCAAAATTACATTTCACTATATTCCCACGTATCATATTATATTGACCCAAATGTAAACAATCGCAACTGATTATTTTTGTTTTGCGTTTGTTTTGTTATTTAACTTATTTTTGAATATATAGAATGTTTAAAAACAAAACACACAAACAATAAGTATAATCCATCTGCTCGATACATGCAGAAATGGCATATTTTCATAAAATAAATCCCTTATTATATATCCGATTAAAAAGCATTTAACCCTTTCCCACCTGCAGACGCATTTTGACGCAATAGCACTAGACGACTTTTGAAAACATTATGGCCAAATGTGAAATTGCTCATGATGAGCAGTTTCTCCTTTGGCAACAATGTTTTCATTTTTATTTAACAATTAAGCTACCTTTAATGGAGATTTTCAGGTTTTTGTAACTAACGTTTTCAAAGTTGTCTGCTACAGAATGGATGTAGGTGGGAAAGGGTTAAAACACCTTTACCTTATTTATATATTAAAGTTAAAATGAACACACGTTCTAGTCCATACAACTGAATTTATTTTAACAAGAAGTTGTAAAAAGCAATTACGAATGACACAAATCCATTTTTAACTGCTAATGGTAATTTTATCAATAGCCTTAAAGAATGTCGCCATTGAAATATGAGTTTCCAATATCAGGGTTTTCAAATATATACATTCAATCTTTTGTGGGGTACTTTTTCAATTATTTTCCACTGTAGAAATAATTGGGCCAACGCCACGAGATAAACGACCTTCACAAACGTTTGTTTTGTTTCATAGGTGTTTTAAGCCGTTTTCAATAATATTTCAGTTATATCACTGCGACAGTTCACTTGTTCATGAACCCTGGGTAAAAAAACCACCAGAACAAGGCTAGGAAATGTACCTTGTCAAAGGGTATTCCGCCATAACCGTTGCTCCGCGATTGGGGATCGAGCCCGAACCCCCGGTTCCAGATCCCTGACACCAACCATGCGGCGGATCCTACCTTCATAAAAGACCTTCGGAAGTACGCGATCCTATCGGTGGAGATCAAGATAAACCTGCGCCTATTCTTAGTAAATTCAGGATCTTCCCTGTTCGCCATCAAATCCCATAAGCATTGACTAGTCATACACGTTTGAAATACGACCGTTGATTGCAGCAATACCCCCGGCCCCAACGACCCAAAGTTCAATTTTCGCGAGGCGTGTCCCGTTTATTTAAGTAGACGCAGGAATAATATTATAATCACAAATATTATAATCACAAATATTATAATAACCGGTCGGGTCATACCAAAGACTTTGAAAGTTATAGTAAATACTAATAAAACAGGTAATGACTCCCTACATTGGCTTCCATTCAGGAGTGCGGGTATAGTATTATGACTAATGAATCGGTGTCAGGTTCAATAATACAGGTTGTACCGGTAATTTAAACAACCAGGAAATACTGTAACATGTACCGGTAATTTAAACAACCAGGAAATACTGTAACATGTACCGGTAATTTAAATCAGGAAATATTGTAACCTGTACCGGTAATTTAAATCAGGAAATACTGTAACCTGTACCGGTAATTTAAATCAGGAAATACTGTAACTTGTACCGGTAATTTAAATTAGGAAATACTGTAACCTGTACCGGTTATTTAAACCAGGAAATATTGTAACCTGTACCGGTTATTTAAACCAGGAAATATTGTAACTTGGACCGGTTATTTAAACCAGGAAATATCGTTACATTTACCGGTAATTTAAATCAGGAAATACTGTAACCTGTACCGTTAATTTAAACCAGGAAGTATTGTAACCTTTACCGGTAATTTAAAACAGGAAATATCGTAACCTTTACTGGTAATTTAAACCAGGAAATATTGTTACATTTACCGTAAATTTAAACCAGGAAATACTGTAACCTGTACCGTTAATTTAAACCAGGAAATATCGTTACATTTACCGGTAATTTAAACCAGGAAATATCGTAACCTTTACCGGTAATTTAAACCAGAAAATACTGTCGAAAGCGGCGTAAAACAAAGCAAACAAATTATCACGTACAAATGATACCACAGGCTATCGGGCCTTCATTAAGTCAAGAATTGAAACATGCTTTAATGAATATGTTCTAGTCCATCGCTTGCGTGTTATCACCTTTCCACATACAGACGCTTTCTGACGCCTCTGCAGCAGACGATTTTTGAAAACATTGTGACAAAAGGAAAAATTGCTCAAAATGAGCAATTTCTCCTTTTGCCATTATGTTTTCAATTATGTTCAATAATTATGAATTCATTTATAGAAAGTTTCCATACTTATGCCAAGATGTTTCCAAATTCGTCTACTGCACATTTTCTGTATAGGGGAAAGGGTTATTAACGTTTGAAAGACTAGATAAAGAAGGTTTAACTGACGTTTCGCGTTTTCGGAAGGTCCTGGTAGTATTTTCTTCTGACGACGGGGATCAATATTGTTATGCTAATCTGTGTATAATTTAAACCGTGACACAAGAAAACGCTTCTGTCCAGTGATTCAGTCAATTAAGGATATACCAGATTTCTTATAATTCAGATTTCTTATAAACCTTCGTAAACATATATATGCATCAATAACCTATTCCCGTCAATATAAGGTCCTTTTAACCTCAAATATGTAGCAGCAGTTGGTATATAGGTACACACGTGAAAAAACCTTAAACATGAAATAATTCTTTATGAAGGGAGTTGAAACAATAGTGGGAAAAAAAGAGAAATTTATCATTATACTTTAACCATGATATTTGCAAAAGTATTCTGTTGCAGATGCGCTTTGTATGCACTGCGGCTGTATGTGGGACAGGGCTACTATAATAGCAGGGCTGTCTATCAAAAGGTTGTGAGTTCGAACCCCAGTTCGTTTAACATTCTTTCAGACGTTTCAGACGTTTGACTTAATAAGTCAATGTTACAAGCGTCAATGAGCTAACAGTATATACATGTATGTTAAAGCAGTCAGTTGCTTCTTAACTCTTTCAGCGCCAAAGGCAATATTGAGGTTTTTGCAAACAATACAGATTCAGGTGAGTCAGCTCGTAACGAGCTGTCTCACCTGAAATCAGCAGTGTTTGCCTTTTAGTTACCAAAATAGTCCAAACTTTTATTACATGAGAAATGGAGACGCCCGATTTTGGACATGGAAGAGTCTACTTTAAACAATTCGGCGCTGAAAGAGTTAAGACGGTTGGTAGAGTTCTTGTGTAAAAAACAGGTGGAACTCTCGGGAGTGCGAACTGGTCACATGAAATGACTAAACATTGTTGAAAACGGCCTTTTTCACCCAAATTAATCAATTAACCAATCAATTAATAAATAAATCAATCAATCAATCAACACTACGGATACAGAGACATCTTATCACATTGACCACGGTATATGAACACCATTATTAGTAGACGATTTGTGTTCTTTTTTATAACCTTGAATTAACCCCCTGATCCAATTAACAGGATTAAAACGGTTCGTCAGCGAGGTACATTTACCTTGCGTTCATTTGGGCAGTTTGGAACCTCACGGTGTGTAACGGTGCATTACATTCTTCAAAAAAGAATAATTAATTTGTCGGCATGGTGTTCAACGCCGCTGTAAATTTTTAAATTTAGGAACAATTGTTCAATGTGTTTTGCTTCCAAATAACACTCCCATATTTATACATTGCTCATCCTCACAACGTTTATATAATTCTCATGTTAAATTCATGTTTAATTCAATCATCCTATAAATTCCAAATAAATCATGTTTGTTTGTATTTTCCTGTCATGTATATTGTATGTATATGTATGTTTTTTAGACAATGTACTTTGTATACGTCAACAATAAAATGTTATGTCTGTCTGTCTGTCTGTCTTTCAACAGTATTTCAGTTATACCACTGGGTTTCCTTGGTAAGTTACCAGTACTGTAGGTCCGTTTATCTTGACACCAGTGAGTAAGCCGTTATGTAATCCAACAATTATGAGCGCCAAGAAGGAAAAGCCATTACTACCAGTTTTAAATTCTCTGGTACGACCTGACCTGGGGTCGAACCAGCGACCTCCCACACCCGAGGCGGACGCTCTGTCATTAAACCATCGATTAGATGCTCTCTTGAAGAAGGATGTAAACATTTAGTCATATAAATATATTACAAATATATGAATTTAAATGTCGTAAAAAGTAGCGAACTCCCTCAACAGAGACGTGCGCTCTGCCACTACACCGCCGTGGCGGTTGGAAACAGTTTGGAAGATTACGGCTTGTAACAGTTCGTTGCCTTACGTACGTTGTATATCATTGAATGAACTGCTGGTATATAACCAGATCGACTGGCCGATTTGTGATGAATCAACAGTGGTCGAGTGATGAGGGTGGGATATTTGGGACCGTACGTTCCGGGCTCGATCCCCGCTTCGGCGGTCAGGATGATATTCCCGTTGGCAAAGAACAGTGCGTGTCCTAGTACTAGTTTGTAACACATGTACGAATAAATGTTCAGTCGGAAATTGTTAATAAGATAAAGGATCTGATCCCACATCATTTATTTCCAAACATCTGAAAAGTCGCTGACTGCTGTATTTTATTGATGAATAACTCCGCAATAACGTCTATACAGTGAGTTATAAAGCGCATTTACACCTTCATTGAAATAGACAACCGTCATATAATTGTACAAGCTCTGACGCTAAAACGCAAATCCTGGCAGTCATAATTCAGTCAAATCACACTGAACGTCAACCTCTGGAAATGTAAAAATGTCATTTAACAATGTGGAGACTTAGACTGGTTTGGTGATCAGATCTGACGCTGAGCCAGGCAGCAATAACTCATTAAATTCACATCGAAAGTCAACCTCTGAAAATATGAAAGCATAATCAAACCATGTAGGGGCGAAAGATTATCACTGACTGCTGAGCCAAGATGGGCGTTTTCTAGTGGCGCCAGCAATGGCCAACCCCAATTAAGCCTGTTTAAATGAATCACGGCCTCTTATAATCCAAGAGTTGACCGATTAACCGCCGTTTAACCGAATGTAATTTCCGTTAACCATTGTTGTCACCGTTGACCAGACAAATCTGCATTGAAACATATTATTCAACAAGATCGACATGATTCTAACCTTTTTGTATGTCAATTTACGCCAAATACATCCGCGGGCCAGGTAAAGTAGTCCCTAAAAGAACTTTGTTTGCCTAGAAATAGTTGTACATCTTTCACGGACTGCATTGAATATATGACAATAGGTGTAAATTCTTTATAAACATGTATAGGATGCACTGGAATAGTTTGATTTGATAATTTTAGGTATTTTGACATTGTGTGA
The DNA here is from genome assembly GCA_031761405.1 of Serripes groenlandicus. Lineage (NCBI taxonomy): Eukaryota > Metazoa > Mollusca > Bivalvia > Cardiida > Cardiidae > Serripes > Serripes groenlandicus. Next base: position 45,233,221 of record JASEVX010000008.1, on the reverse strand, counting down.
AAGTGAAAGTAGAGAATGTGGAAACCCAGTTTCAACCTAGCTCGATTGTATTCAAAATGACGGTCACCATCTTCACGGAGCGAGTTCTTTCTTGCATAATGCTGACCCCCCCCCCCCCCCCCCCCCCCCCCCCCCCCCCCCCCCCCCCCCCCCACCCCCTCCCCCATTTCCTTTGAATTATTTTAAAGGTAATAACTAAGAAGTATACATGGAAGCAAAGAAGGAATTTATTTGGTGTATTGTGATCTGTAAAGATATCAGCGGTGCTCCATGAAAACAACACTAGCGTAATTATTGCACATGTAAACGTATATCTGCCAGAGTAACTGCGCTAATTTTCCTGTCCATTCTTCTCGATTTTTGTCGAAGAAAATATTTTCATAATCGCAAGGATATTCGGGACTGTGTGAGAGCAGCAAATGGATTCAAATAGAAACTGTTTTTTTCCCCAATAATTTCTTAATAAACTTATCAGTACAGTGCCAGTTTAGAAGGCGCGGATGTCCAACGCTGATATGGATCTGAATTGGTCGCATACAACTGAAGTTGGTATTCGCAGATCTACGTACATATGAATAGCTGTGATGTAAGTCTGCATTGTTGACTAGTATAACAGTTTGATTAACTGTGTATATTGGAATAACCTATTTAATGTTTTAATCCTTTGATCAGCTCAAAACAAACTCTTTTATAAATGTCAAAGCCTTATGATTGGTTCTCGCGGAGGGACGTTCATATAAATAGCTGTGATTTATTTGCGTTTCAAAAGAATATAAACTGGAAGTCATATATTTATATCTTTCTATGTATATTTCAGTAAAAACTAATCACTAAATTGATAAAATATATGTACAACATAATAATAATAATGATATTTTCACAAATTAGATAAAAAAAAATCAAATACGCAACAATAAAACTTTCACAAAATTGATATTGTCGAGTCATATTACATTCAGGATTAACTTATGGGAAGTTTTAATCCGTTGACCAGTGCACACACGCTTTTATAACATTTAACTATGCATTTTCGTTTCAGGACGTCACACATTCGTTTCCGATGGGAATAACGTGTATTATTAGCCCAAAGTGAAAATATAAATAGACAGGTAAAAATGACCAAAGAGCAAAGGAGGCCCAGAATCTCTTTGATAAATATTACCACATTGCAATGGAGTAAAGTCAGGGTTATGGCCTAGTCAGATGCACACATTGCGGATAGGGCGGATAGTTGCAGATAAAATCCGCAGTCTTCCGCAGAATTTGTGGGCACGGCCTATTTTCTTGATGAATACCTATAGATGCGGATAGAAAAGGATGGTTGGGGATAAATGCGGATGTCAGCGGTTAGATAGGTTCCCTTTGAATTGACACGATGCGGATAGATACGGATAGATACGGATTACTTACCTTCCATTACCTTTTTCTACCTTCAGATACTTTCTACCTTCAGATACGGACTGTTGCGCATGCCTTGCGGATAGAAGTGGTGACGTCCACAATCGCCATTGGCATTTTGAACATAAATTTATTTCTTACATCTATATTTATTTGACCTTTATTGGACATTTAATTGTTTCACCTTCATTTATAGGTGTGCTAAGATTAAAACATTAAAGGTCCAAGAGATATTAATTGATTTATTATACCATTAATTTATTTACCTTTATTTCACAAACATTCATTTCTTTGTCCTTAATAGGACACATAAATACATAAAGGTCAAATAAGTTTATGAAATGGTGACCCCACTGTTATAATTAACAAGCATTGCACCGCACCATCACTGCACCATACGCCACTGCCATGGCACCGACCCGGTTATAATAGAGCTTTAGATACAGTCTCTGTCTCTTCGCCGCCCTACTGGTGTTGTAGCGCGTACAGCCGCCTCTCTAAATCATCCAGAACAGAATCATCTGTACACGAGCCGGGGATGAGGTTGTGATACTCTCTATCGGTCGCCAATTGCACCATCATCTGCGCAGGCCGTCGGAGGGCTGTGAGGAGGCGGCCGCAGCGGTTGGCAAGTATGCCAAAGGATTTCTCCACAAATCGTCTGGCACGAGAAAAGCGATAGTTGAAGACCCGCTCGTTTCCTTCCAGAGGAGTAGCAGCGATGAGCTTCATCATCCACCCGTTGAGGGCAAATGCGTTGTGCCCGATGATAAAATACGGCATCTGACGGACGTCGGCAGACAGAGGTACAGGTTCGGGGATGCCGATGGAGTTGGAGATGACCGCATCTCGCAGAGCCGACTCGTTCCACAGCTGGGCATCAGATGCTGCCCATGGGGTACCGACTTGGGCCCACAGGAACCTGAAGTTCGCATCACCGAGGGCTAGGAGCACAATGGGGTGGTATCCTTGTAGATGCCGAACTGTGACCCTCCGTGGGCAGGACACCGGATGTGTATGTGCTTGCCATCCAAGGCACATGGTGACACCTAGCACATGGTGAAAGTTCCATCGGCTGCAGTAGCCTGCAGCAACCTCATTCCACCCATCAGCTGTCATCGGGTTGGTGACCACCTCGTCGCCGTACTCGTCCCAAACAGCCTAACAGACGTCCCGGATTATAAGAGAGATGGTGCGGCACATATAACAGGTACATCATCGACTTGTAGCGTCAGTCACCAAGAAGCAAATATGAAATTATATCAGTACTTCCAGACGATGATGCTAAGTTTGGACTATATGCATACAGTGGACTTGCGATAACTAGAACATATGGAGATTTGAACATATCGTATTAAAAATTGCCTGGAACGGATCTATCTATACGAGCAGTGCAGTGTTGTTTTCTTGATGTGATTTTATTACGGACTTAAATGTAAATGGATTATAAAAATACATAAATTAATTTATAATAAATCCAACGATCCCTAGAACATGTAATTCGTTTGAGCCGTTCCACGAGAAAATCAACATCATATATGTATTTTGTTTACCCTCGCCTATCGGCATTAAGCCATTTGGCGAGCAGCTATTGTTCTCTCTCCAATTATTTTTTATTTATGGGGGTAGACTATATTTGGACCTTTTCAATATTTTTATCATGGTATATCTTTGACTTTTGATATTCTTTGTTTATTTTTCATTGTTGCATATCCCGCTTTCTGTTTATATTTATATTATTATATGTGTGTATATAAGTGTGTGTTTAGATAAAATATTTTGGCAAACAATAGATAAAGCTAAAGGTAAAAATGAAAAAGTGCAAAAAAAGCACTGCCTAACAGACCTCTACAACGGCGCCCCTGATTGGCCGAATTTCAATCCGCTTTTCCAGCCAAGCTCGACCATCACACATAAATATATGGTGAAAGACGGCTTGGCCAGATTTAGCGTCCAGCCAATCACAGGCCCCGTTGTACAGGTAACTGTTATACCCTTTAGCTAAATTAGATTAGTAAAGGGCGGACAGATATATATATAAATTATTTTCTGTGATAAAACACTATGTATTATCAACATTATGGACTCTGCGTAATTTATAGAACCAGATCAGCCTGCGCAGGCTAATCCGGGCCGACACATTCCGTTTCAGAGGGGATAGAAGGATAGAGTAATGATTCCTGAAACAAAAAATCCACAGGAGGCGAAAGTTTCTGTCCAGGTTAGACTGTGCGACATGTTTAGGCTGATCCCGGTCGATACATTACTCAGAGTCCACACTTTTGGCTTTGTCATTGAATTGCTCATTTGTCATTTCAACCCTCGCCGATACCAAATAATACAGACTTTTACATATAATTATTTTTTGAACATTTTTGAAAGCGGTCCACCAAAAGAACATTCCTGTGAATGATCTTTACTTGGAATACCTTATGCATTATGCATCATGTAAGAAAGAACTCACCAGGTGAAAATGGTTACCGTCACTCTTTACGGACAAAACCGGTGTTTAGCATTCTCTACTTCCATTTTCAAACAAGGTTAAAATACTAAAAATGATCAAATCAATCATTTCCAGTGCATCCTTTATACATTTACAAAGAATTTAAACTCAATATCATACATTCTGGTGAATCATTTCTACGCGGACAAAGTTGTTTTTAATGGTATAACCTTTTTTCCATATATACAAACGCTCTACAGCAGACACGTTTCAAAACAAATGTGACAAAAGAAGAAATTGTTCATAATAAGCAAATTCTTCTTTTGTCACAATGTGTTCAACTCTTTTCAACGAGTATACTTTCATTTATAGAGATTGTCCTTATAGTTGTGCCTGTATGTTTTCAAAGTGGTCTTCTGCAGAATTGGTGTATGTGGGAAAATATTGAATATGTTAAAGAAGTTGTTGACCACAACGAAGCGCGACGGACATCGTAAGATGAGCGCCAGTCACAAGTTCATTACAAAAAGAGTCAATACAACCATTTTGAAGTCTTAGATTTAATCCCAACCGGGAACAATTCTAAATGAGATCTAAGCTATAATTCTAAATTCATGAAGTAACGCAATTGAAAACTGGCTTACCCATCTCATTTAGCCAATCAGAAAGAGTGTCACTTCGAAATTTAGAATAGTTTTAAAAAATAAGATTCATTATGCATTTGGGCCGTTCCACGAGAAAATCAACTGTATGGGCTCTGCGTAATATATCGACCCAGATCAGCCTGCGCAATCCGCGTAGGCTAATCCGGGCCGACACATTTCGTCTCAGGGTAATAGAGGTATCGATTAATAATTCCAGAAACTGAAAAACCACAGGAGGCGAAAAGTGTCTACCGGATCAGCCTGCGAGTCATGCCTAGGCTTATCCGGGTCGATACTTATTATAATTTTTACGCAGAGTCCACAGTGTTGGTTTTCTCGTGGAACGGTTCATTTAAAAATGAATCATCAGGTTGACGCTTTGCTCGCTATACAACTGGGTAAATAATTACAAAATGCACTACTATGAGTTCAATTGAAATATTTTTATTCAACAATAACGAGTCACAAATGACAATGGATAACATCGTGGAAATAAGACTATCGACATCCGGGCAACTGGGATCTGAAAAGCACGAAGAAAAACATTGTGTTAGTTTATGACAAGCCTGCACGAAATTTACGATTATACAGTTTTCATTTACATAGAAGATCGCAGTACACATCGCATGGGCCAGGATAGACGAATATGAAGTTCTTACAACGTTTGTTTTTTTCTCGATCTGTTTCCTAAGATGTTTTCAATGTAGGGGAAGCATTGCACTGTAGAACAATGTTTTTCAGATAATCATTACACTGTAGATTTCTTTTTTTCCAGTTCAACATAATATAGAAGAATCTTATTTTTCAGTTTAACATAAAAGAGTAAAAATTCATTTTTCAGTTAAACATAACACTGTAGAATCTTATTTTTCAGTCAAGCAGAGCACTGTAGAATCTTTCTTACTTCAGTTAAATAAAACACTGTAGTATCTTATATTTTAGTTAAACCTAAAACTATAGAATATTATATTTTAGTTAAACATAAAACTGTAGAATCTTATATTTTAGTTAAATTTAAAACTGTAGAATCTTATATTTTAGTTAAACATAAAACTGTAGAATCTTATATTTTAGTTAAACATAAAACTGTAGAATCTTATAGTTTAGTTAAACATAAAAAAACCTGTAGAATCTTATATTTTTGAAAACATAAAACTATAGAATCTTATATTTTAGTTAAACATAAAACTGTAGAATCTTATAGTTTAGTTAAACATAAAACTGTAGAATCTTATATTTTAGTTAAACATAAAACTGTAGAATCTTATAGTTTAGTTAAACATAAAAAAACCTGTAGAATCTTATATTTTTGAAAACATAAAACTATAGAATCTTATATTTTAGTTAAACATAAAACTGTAGAATCTTATAGTTTAGTTAAACATAAAACTGTAGAATCTTATATTTTAGTTAAACATAAAACTGTAAAATCTTATAGTTTAGTTAAACATAAAACTGTAGAATCTTATAGTTTAGTTAAACATAAAAAAACCTGTAGAATCTTATATTTTTGAAAACATAAAACTATAGAATCTTATATTTTAGTTAAACATAAAACTGTAGAATCTTATAGTTTAGTTAAACATAAAACTGTAGAATCTTATAGTTTAGTTAAACATAAAACTGTAGAATCTTATAGTTTAGTTAAACATAAAACTGTAGAATTTTACAAATAAAACTGTAGAATCTTATAGTTTTGTTAAACATAAAACTGTAGAATCATATATTTTAGTTAAACATAAAACGGAAGAATCTTATATTTTAGTTAAATATAAAACTGTAGAATCTTATATTTTAGTTAAACATAAAATTGTAGAATCTTATATTTTAGTTAAGCATAACACTGTAGAACCGTATTGTTTAGTTAACCATAACACTGTAGAATCTTATTTTTCCGCTAAACATAACACTGTATAATTTTATTCTCAAAATTTAAGATTTGCTTATTATAAGCAATATTCTTCTTTTGCCACAATGTTACAAACGTTGTTTATCTGCAACTATGTCAGATTAGTTCAGAACGAAATCGTTACAGTGGATAATTTTCAATTCAGATCTAATACTGGGTTAAAACTGAGACATTGTTCGTTTTGAACGATTTCTCATTTCATCAGAATGTTTTTAAAATGTCTTTTGTATTAGAGTAATGATTCAGATTGTGTTTAACTTACCATTTATCCTCCGATAAGGGTGACGGTAGGGCTGGTGGTGGTGGTGCTGGTGGAGTTGAAGATGCTGGAGTTGGTCAAGAGAAGGATCAAAACCAAGAATCCGAGCAACATCACTGAAATACATTAACAGATAGGTCAATACATCGTATAACTCACAGATCAATAGAAACATCGTGTAAAAGATCAAACAATTTGAAATAAATATACGAAGAAAATAAACAACATATTTATAAAAGAAAAAGATGACTAGATAATTGTATCAACATTTATAGAATATTATGATATAGATGTTTCTGTATGATATTTAGAGTTTAAAATATGAACGACATACAAGGTTGCCTTTACTATCATCATCGTATCAAACGAGAAACATCAGGTGTAAACATAATGAGGTGTTTATTGCCTGATTTTATTTGGCATGTTGCTTTATACCGCTTTCATCAATTTCTCACGGTGTTTCCTAGTGAGTCAGTTGTTATGCTGTCATCAACGAGTCAGTCGTTATGCTGACATCAAAGAGTCAGTCGTTATGCTGACACCAACGAGTAAGTCGTTATGCCGACACTAACGAGTCAGTCGTTATGCTGACATAAAAGAGTCAGTCGTTATGCTGACATCAACGAGTAAGTCGTTATGCTGACACCAACGAGTCAGTCGTAATGCTGGCATCAATGAGTCAGTCGTTATGCTGACATCAATGAGTCAGTTGTTATGCTGACATCAACGAGTCAGTCGTTATGCTGACATCAATGAGTAAGTCGTTATGCTGACACCAACGAGTCAGTCGTTGTGCTGACATCAACGAGTCAGTCGTTGTGCTGACATCAATGAGTCCGTTGTTATGCTGACATCAACGAGTCAGTCGTTGTGCTGACATCAATGAGTAAGTCGTTATGCTGACACCAACGAGTCAGTCGTTATGCTGGCATCAATGAGTCAGTTATTATGCTGACATCAACGAGTCAGTCGTTATGCTTACATCAATGAGTAAGTCGTTATGCTGACACCAACGAGTCAGTCGTTGTGCTGACATCAACGAGTCAGTCGTTGTGCTGACATCAACGAGTCAGTCGTTATGCTGACATCACAACCCTAAGCGCCAAAGAGGGAAAGCAATTTCTACAATTGTTGAAGTCTTTTGTTTGACCCGACCGGGGATCGAACGCGCGAGCTTCCGACGCTCTACCACTTAACTGGCTATATGTCCGGTTATAGTGTGTTAATTATAATACTTACATAGTCCCCCTTGTCCGACACCAGAGCTCTGGGCTCCGTACCCCCCGCCGTATGAGGGATAGCCGTATGATGGATAGGCGTAGGACCCATAGTTCGCGGCCAACGTCATTCCCAAGGTCACGAAGATGCAGGCAATGGCGAGAATTGAAGACTTCATTTTGATTTCTGTAAACATGTAAATGAAATGGAATTCAGAGCTGATTAATGAAGGTTAACATTTTAATGATTTTTTTAAAGCGATGTGTGCATCTGTTATTTAAAATGAAAAGCGTTTTGTTTATCATCCGTAAGGGATGAACTACTGAACTAAGAGGTGCTGATCAACATTTGGAAATGTTGAAACTTTTGCAAAATATTGACAATAGTGATAACAAAGTAACTAATAAATAGTTTAAAACTATTTGTACAGTCAATTGAAAGTCAATGAAAATGTACACAATGTAGCTTACTAGGTATGTCTACCCAGCATAAACGATCACTATTTAGATATTTATTGTACTGGAAAGTGAAATTATTACTCTTATTTTATCATAGAAGTTTGATTCTAATATTTCAAGACAATTTTTGAACAGTTTTAAACTTTTGACTATACTATCTTTAATCTGAAGTTCAGCACATTTAATTTCTCTCATCATGATAGAATATACAAGTATATATATGTCTCTGTCTAACCTTACACTTCACAGATATGCAACAGTATGCTTCATTGATGAAACTTGGAGTCGAAAACATTGAGGCAAAAGAAGAAATTTCTCGTTATGAGCATTTTCTTCTTTTTTAATAACCAGAGACATATATATACTTTTTCTATTTAGGTCTCTGCCATAACGTAATGTGTCTACAGATGCTTCTGTAAGGGGGAAAGAGTTGAACGTTTTAACAAATTCGCATAACTCGGACTAGAATAGTATGTAGTTTAAATATATCTGCAAGTATTTCGTCCTTACTACATTTTTTAAATGAAAGAAATTAGAAAGAACCTAGATTTATTTTTAAATGTAAATATAAAAATGTTGTGTAAATATATAAAATTCTTACCTTGTTGGTTAGACGACTGTCAGATTCAGTTGTGTCGATTTACTGAATTCGCTCGCGTTTTATACCCTACCTATCCGCCACGCTATGTAGATCGTACTTCCGGGTATGTTTGCTTATTACATGTGAATGACTGTTAATGCGATAACGGCTTCAACAAGTTAACTAACTGCTCTAACTTGACCCTTACTCTTACTCTTTTTTAAACACATTTTGACGCGTCTGTAGCTGTCAACTTTGGAAAACATTGTAGCAAATGAGGGAATTTGTGTTGCATAATTATCAATTTCCTCTCTTTGCATAACGTTTTCTAACTTTATATTCATTTATTGAGATTTTCCATATTTTTCTCAATATTTTTGAAGAGGTCTGCTGCATATTTGTTATATGTGGGGAAGGGTTAACCTTTGAATGGATACATTTTTAATTTGAGCCGTTCCACGAGAAAACCAACACAAATTAACGCGTTAATCAGATAATTATCATGATAATTAAGTGACTAACTAGTTAAATAACGTGATAATTAAGTGGTTAAGTGGTGGCAGAAGTATGGCACCATAAGATTGTCCTTATTTGGTCTTGATATTTTTGAAGAAGGCTGCGGTATATTTGTTGTATATGGGCAAGGGTTGACCATAAAGTACATTTTCAATTTGTAATATGAGCCGTTCCACGAGAAAACCAACATTATGGACTCCGCGCAGGCGAATCCGGGCCGACACATTCCGTATCAGGGGGGATCGAGGAATAGAGTAATGATGCCTGAAACAGAAAACCCACAGGAGGCGAAAAGTGTCTGTCCTGGATTAGCCTGCGCGGCATGCTTAGCTGATCCGTGTCTTTACTTTTACGCAGACCTCTTTTGAATATATTCCTTTTAAAAAAGAGTTTAAGTAAAGTAAACGAGTTCTTATTTCACAACCTTTTTAAAATGTTTTCCACAATGTTGGCTTATTTGTAATAGGTGAGCGGTGATATTATTTCATTATTGAGCGGGTTATTCTTTTCGATCGTCCATAGATAGACACCATCCTGCAGACGTCTTTTGAATATATATTTTTTTGAAATTTATTTAAAGTAAAGTAAACGAGTTCTTATTTCCCAACCTTTTTCAAAACGTTTTTTATCTCTTTTTGGATATAACATAACTCACATATGTAAACATTATTTTAACACTTATCCTGTTCAAAATGAAATGAAAATCTCTCTATCCTTCTTTCTCGCACTCACACTCATATATTTCTCTCTCTCTCTCTCTCTCTCTCTCTCTCTCTCTCTCTCTCTCTCTCTCTCTCT
>JASEVX010000008.1:45181340-45222798 GCA_031761405.1 Serripes groenlandicus | reverse complement strand
GAGAGAGAGAGAGAGCGAGAGAGAGGAGAGAGAGGGAGAGAGAGAGAGAGAGAGAGAGAGAGAGAGAGAGATATATATATATATAGGAGAGAGAGAGAGAGAGAGAGAGAGAGAGAGAGAGAGTGGGAAAGGGAGGGGGGAGAGATGGGATCGCCTTTATGAAAAACAGCGTAGTAGCAGTTTCTGATTCCATGTGATTTGTTCTTGAACCAAGTGGTCGGTTTCTGCTGTTCTTCGGTACTGTAGTTATGGAGTACCAAAGTCAGTTTACCTTGACGATTTTCTGGAAATGGATCCATAGGACCAATTTTTTGGATTTTTAACCTTTGAGAGCACTGTGATCCTCAGAGTCAGGGGGACTGCCTCTGTGGTGTAGGGGGAAAGGGCGTCCCAACTCGGATGCTGGAGGTTGCGGGTTCGATCTCCGGTCGGGTCATACCAAAATCTTTAAACAATGGTAGGTATGGCTACTCCTCCTTGGCGCTCAGCGTTTGCGTGGTTAGGATTACGACTGACTGGCTGGTATCATGATCAATGGACTAGTAGTACTTGTAACATACCAAGGTAATGATGGGATATACCTGAAGACATGCTGAAAGGGGCGTAAAACACCAAAATACAAACAAACAAAACAAAAACAAAACTACCGTAGTATACCAAAGTCAGTCCTAGATTGACGCTTTCCGGAAATGGATCCTTATATTCGAATTAGGCATTGAGAGCATTGTGAACCTCGGTGTCAGGGTAGTCCACATATACAGGGACATGATGCTTTAAGTTCTGGGTTTGTTTACAGGGACATGATGCTTTAAGTTCTGGGTTTGTTTACAGGGACATGATGCTTTAAGTTCTGGGTTTGTTTACAGGGACATGATGCTTTAAGTTCTGGGTTTGTTTACAGGGACATGATGCTTTAAGTTCTTGGTTTGTTTACAGGGACAAGATGCTTTAAGTTCTGGGTTTGTTTACAGGGACAGGATGCTTTAAGTTCTGGGTTAGTTTACAGGGACATGATGCTTTAAGTTCTGGGTTTGTTTTACAGGGACATGATGCTTTAAGTTCTGGGTTTGTTTACAGGGACATGATGCTTTAAGTTCTGGGTTTGTTTACCGTCGCACTCGGCAGCAGAGCCGTTTGACGAGCAATTGCGGGACATGGACATATTACATTGACTTATATATGGACATATTACATCGACTTATATATGGACATATTATATTGACTTATATATGGCCATATTACATTGACTTATATATGGCCATATTACATTGACTTATATATGGACATATTATATTGACTTATATATGGCCATATTACATTGACTTATATATGGACATATTACATTGACTTATATATGGACATATTACATTGACTTATATATGGACATATTACATCGACTTATATACGTGATTAGTTCTAAAGTAAATTAATATAATTGGCATGAAGCAGCTATGCCATCTACATTTGTTATATCCCCTTATATATATATCGCTATCGCATACACAGTTTGTTTGTTCTATTGGAGTTATGTGCCGTTTTCAACATTATATCAGAAAGATAATGGCTACAGTTCACTCATTCATGATCCCTGGGTAAACAAACCTGTACTAGACTGGGAAATATGCCTTGCCCGAGGGCACTCCACCATGTCCGTCGCGCCGCGACTGGAGACGCATATAAAGTAAAATATAAAACTCGTACACCCTACAGCGGACCAATACAACTTGATGCTACCTTTTTCAAAAGTCGCCAGCTGCAAAGGCATCACATGTAATCTACATAATGGGGAGTGTTAATGGTGAAAACTCTTTAAAGAGGAGCAGGCTGATCCTGGTATTATGTGGCTGCAATTAACCGACAAAACATTAATTATCCGAGTCCTGACCCAATGCAGCCCGCCTGTTTACGCTCAATCTGTGGAGCATTCGAGCGGCACTACATATAGGAACAACTGACCTTAACTCTTTCAGCAGCGAAGTACCTGAAGTAGGTTATCGGGTGACTCTATTTTTCATTGTTCATGTTATAGGAGTTTCGGAACATAGAACTGTCTGTGGAGCTTTCTATCGACTCCTTTTTTCATGTAGTAAGTCTTTCGTTAACGAAATGGCAAATACTGCTCATTTCAGTTGAGACAGCTCGTTACGAGAAAATATGTAATCTTAACATGGCGGAAGCCCGAGCTGTCTGACCTGACCGTTTGTAAGTATATAAACGATCATTTCCGTCTGTAATGTCACAACTGAATTCCCAGTCGTCGAGCAAACAAGGTAAGACAACTTGAAGATTTTAGATTTAAGTAGTTAAATCGTTTAAATTAATTAATTAATATGCTTTTTAGAGTATGCATGTAAAATATGCTGAATATTTACATATTTCTTTGCGATACAAATCTGTAACAATTTCAGCACTTATTTAATATGAACGGTTATATCGTTTTATTCATTTTCAAACGATATCTTTTTAAAAGAATATAATATCTACGTTGATGTTACGAATCTTTTACATATGTAACCCTTTCCAACATACAAGAAATCTACAGCAGATGACTTTGAAAATTATTGAATAAAGTTGAAAACATTGTGACAATTTATTTTTATTTTGCCACAATGTTTTCAAATCAGTCCTGCTGCAACTAAATCAAACGCGTCTTTATGTGGGAAAGGTTTTTTTTTTCGATTGACAGTTCTAATTGCATGAATCCAAACATTACGTTTTATAGTGTTTTTTATTTTCTCTGAAACTCAATTTTCTGCGAAACTAATATTTACTCCATTTCGTTACAGAAAACAAAATGAAGTCCTCAATTCTCGCCATTGCCTGCATCTGCATGACCTTGGGAATGACCTTGGCCGCGAACTATGGGTCGTACGGCTACCCCTCATACGGCGGTTCCTACTACGGAGCCCAGAACCAAGGCGGTGTCGGAAGCGGGGGACTTTGTAAGTATTATTTGGGCTTTTCTGTTATTTGTTTGACACCCTACTGCAACGCTATCATAAATCAATATATATCAACATTGAATTGCCATAGTGTTGTACTCAGGGACCGATTTGTATTTGAACTTCATTGCCAACTAAATCAGGTGTCCAGTTTAAACGATTCGCAAATTCATACATTGCATTCAGTTAACGTTAAAGTTAATAGAGGGTTTCCGAACACAACAGTCTAATTACACATACATTACATTGTCATTTATTTATTTATTTATTTATAGATTGTTATCATTGTTTTATTCTATACTTATATATTTGTGGTTTTGTTCATCTAATTTTTCATTTCTTGTATTCATTATTTATTATATATTTATTTATTATATATTTATTTATTCTTTATTTATTTATAAACCCGTTTATTTATTTATAAAAACGTTTATTTATTTCGGTTACGCTATTCAGTATCCTTTAACTCTCACCTATCTTCCCTGCCATTTATTTTATATTTTATTCTTCCCTTCGTATACTATTCATCTGTTTGTTTTCTCTTTTGCACACTTTATATATTTGTTCCTTAACTACGTCAGTGAGCATGTATATTTATATCCTACATTTATTTATTTATCTGTTAATTTATTTCAGTGATGTTGTTCGGTGGTTTGTTTTTGATTCTCCTCCTCACCAACAGCGGCCTCTTCAACTCCACCAGCACCACCACCACCCCTACGTTCTCCCTTATCGGAGGATAAATGACGCTGATTCGTCACATGACATATCATCAACAAATATTCTTATTTACTTAAAATGTACCTGTTGTTCTTATTACTATTTATTATCGGTTAATAAAAGTTTTAAAATGAAATATATCTTCTTCGTACCTAAGACCTATACAAACTGGTAACATGTGTTCTGTCTTTCAATCATGCAAACGCATATTAACGATTACTCAGATGTGTTTTTCTGTATGGCATTTTATTCCACTTTCAACAATACTCCATACCAAGTTATCAGTACTTCTGTTCCTTTTATCCCAATACCAGTGAGTCAGTCGGAATGCTAAACCTACACTCCTGAGCGTCAAGGAGGAAAAGACATGACATTGATCGTTTTTCTTAATTCCATCCCCGCAATGTTGATGCATTTACATATGTAATTATTTGGACTTTAACTCTTTAAGCGCGGAATTGTTTAAAGTAGACTCTTTCATGTTCAAAACCGGGTGTGTTCATTTTTTAATTTATGAAAGTTTTGGACTATTTTGGTAACTAAAAGGCAAACAATACTGATTTCAGGTGAGACAGCTCGTTACGAGCTGACTCACCTGAATCAGTACTGTTTGCAAAAACCTTAATATTGCCTTTGGCGCTGAAAGAGTTAACCATTTCCCGCATTCATCTACAAGAAATCTGCAGCAGACAACATTGAAAACATCTTGTCGAAAAGGTTTTTGCAAAGATTTCTGACAAAAAATCAAGGGTCTGTTTTCTTTTGACGTCGTTGCTTGATCTATTTAGCTCTCATGTCCGGTCTGTTATAAATTATAGTTGTGAGATCTGGGGACATTTATCTGCTGAAAGCTTAGAAAATGTGTACAAAATATTCGGTAAATGGATACTAAATGCTAAAAGAAGCACGTCGCCCCTCGTTATATGCGCTGAACTTGAACGATATCCTTTATATATACAAAATGTACATGTATATAGATATATACGTAATTTTAAGTATTCCGGCTAATATTATACCAGGAAAAGTCAAATAAATGTGTTCAGAACGTTGTCATCGGATCAATGACTTTTAGCAGAAAATAATACAAATACTGTTTACTTGTCATCCAAAGTTCGAGATATCTTGCAAAATGCAGGATTTCACGAGATTTGGTTGTATCCAGAGTCTGTAAATACTTATTTATGTGTACCTCTGCCACGGCAAAGATTAAAGGATATGTATAAACATGTACCTGGCATGAAAATATCACTGTCGCTTTTCAGAAAGTTTAAATTATCATTTGAACAGTCTAGCTGTTTGGACATTTTAACTTTTCCAAAATCTAAACTAAGGCTTTCATCCCATAAATTATGAATTGAAACTGGTCGTCACGAAAACATTGAAAAGTATCAAAGAGTTTATACCCTATGTAATTTAAATGATTTGGAGGACGAGTTCCATTTTGTATTAGTTAGTCAGTTATATGACACATTAAGACAACAACCTAAACCGCGCTAGTATGCAGTTCATAGAACTTTCAAAAAATATGTATGCAACCTTGCGTCTTTTTGCCTCAAGGCTTTTGAGATTTTTTTTAAAAAGTGTACAATTGTATATATATACATATGTGTGTATGTATACGTGTGTTTATATATATGAGCCGTTGCACGAGAAAACCAACATTGTTGACTCTGCGTAAAGTATCAATAAGGATCAGCCTCAGCATGCCTCGCAGGCTAACCCGAAATGACACTTTTCGCCTCCTGTGGATGTTCTGTTTCAGGAATCATTACTCTATACCTCTATCCCCCTGAGACGGAATGTGTCGGCCCGGACTAGCCTGCGCGGATTGCGCAGGCTTATTTGAGTCGATATATTACGCATAGTCCAAAATGTTGGTTTTCTCGTGGAAGGGCTCACATATATATATACATTTGTGTGTATGTATACGTGTGTTTATATATATATATATTTAAAATCTAAATAAACTGAATTAGATACAATCTTTTAATTATTGTATTGTCTTAACCATTTCTGTGTGTATATTTTTGTGTATCAACCTTAAGCTATTTATTACGGTGTTACAGAGGAGACATGTGTATGTTTTTATTTATCTCGTACGCACGACATACTAAGTCGTGCGCACGACTTAATTATCTCGTGCGCACGACATAGTATCTCGTGCGCACGACTTAGTATGTCGTGCGCACGAGATAAATAAAAACATACACATGTCACCTCTGTGCCACCGTGGTTTATGGTTAAGTTGAAAATATGTTCTGTGCCGATCTGTTCTCTTCAAATTTCAAGCACCTACGCTTTTGCATTTACAAAGGATGCAATAGCATTGAAAGCGGACCAAAATATTTCGCTGTCCTCATACATTTAAATACTCTTAACAATCGGAATACTGACCAATCATATCTTATCTAGCTCGTGTATCTTAAGGGTTAACTCCCCTGTGGATTTATAACGACTAAATAGGATGACACAACTCTAGCCTGGAGTTCCTTCCCCTTATTACTATGTACTGTCATCGGAAGTCGGGAACCAGATTAACACAAAGGTCAATCTGAGACGATCTCATCTGTATCGGGAAGTCATCAGCCCAATACGAGCGTTTGCTACTGCAGCGAAGTTTGGTTTTATTGAGATTGCAAGCGGTGTATATTTATATTAACTTATATTAGCTTACGCCTTCGCGAATCCGGTGCAAGCGGTGTATATTTATATCAACTTACGCCTTCGCGAATCGGGTGCAAGAGGTGTATATTTATATTAACTTACGCCTTAGCGAATCCGGTGCAAGCGGTGTATATTTATATTTACTTATGCCTCTCGAATTCGGTGTATATTTAAGCGGTGTATATTTATATTAACTTACGCCTTCGCGAATCCGGTGCAAGCGATGTATATTTATATCAACTTACGCCTTCGCTAATCCGGAGCAAGCGGTGTATATTTATATTTACTTACGCCTTCGTGAATCCGATGCAAGCGGTATATATTTATATAAACTTACGCCTTCGCGAATCCGGTGCAAGCGGTGTATATTTATATTAACTTACGCCTTCGCGAATCCGGTGCAAGCGGTGTATGTTTATATTTACTTACGCCTTCGCGAATCCGGTGCAAGCGATGTATATTTATATTAACTTACGCCTTCGCGAATACGGAGCAAGCGGTGTATATTTATATTAACTTACGCCTTCGCGAATCCGGGGAGTTTGATATGGGGTTAATATACAAATTATTTCAAGAAACGCTTTGCATTAGATCAGATTGCAATGATGCACTGGCAGATATTTGTTCCTATTTGTCATAAATTTGTTAAGGTTAGTTTTGGAGGTCTGTTCTTTCATTTAGAAGCCGAGTCCCGGTAAGTCAGTCGGTAGCTACGCCGGTTGTCAATTAAGGGGTTGTAAGTTTGAACCCAATCTTGGTCAACATTATTTTTGAAGTTTAACAGCAGTCAATGCGGCAATCTCCAATCGTCTTTAACAAATAGGCTAAAAGTATGTATGTAAAAGAAGCATGTTGCTTAAAAGATATTGCTGTGTGGAGAACTTGTGTGAGAAAGCCAGGCAACACATAGGCCTTAGTGATACGACTGAAAATGTTTTTAAAAACGGCGATAAGACACTTTCCTGCAATCAATCGATTATTTTATTTAGAAAAGCAGCATATCAGCAGCATTGCTATTCGCTTAAAAAATCATCATTTATCATGACTGCAATTGCATCATCGTCTTTTGTATTAGCAATCACCTGCAACCATTTCTTTTTAGGTTTGTCAGCAGGGACTTTAGGTCGTTTAAATTCAGTTCCAGGAAAGGAACCGAGATCAAGTAGACATTATTGCAGTAATTAAATAAATAATACAAATGTCGTTCATGCCACCATTATTTCTAATTTTGCATTTTTTCGAATTGTACCGTCTCGATGATGTAGTTAAAAACCGTCCACCTAAGGTGCAAGAGGTCGCGGAAGCCAGGTCATACAAAATTCTTTAAAAATGGTTGTAATGGTCCTTGATGCTCAGAAGTGTAAGTATAGCATTACGACTGACACATTAGTGTCAGGATAAATGGACCAGTAGTACTGTTAACGTACTACAGTTAAGAACATCATGCAATTGACAAATTTACCGTTTACGCTTAGTTCCGTTGCGTTCAGTTCCGCTCACGTTCCAATCCGCTTTTAAAGCGTTAAGTCGTTCAAATCATTGTGATTGCTTTTTCTGTTCCAATCAAATTGATCGTCTTTTTACGCTCACTGGGAACGTGTTCTTTTGTTCGATCAAAAGTAGTTTCGTAAAATAATTATCCAGCAAATTGTTGCAACCGCACAATGAGCTAAGCATTCATGTAATTGGATTTTTGCATTCAGTATGATTGTTTCATTCAGAGTGCAACATTCCGTTCCGCTCTTGAAGCGTTCCAACTTCGTTCCAATCACGCTCACGATCCAATCACGTTCCGCTCAGATTGACAATTTAAGTATGTTCTTAACTGTATGAAAAGGCGGTGATAGCCTATAGCTGGAATATTGATGAAAGCGGCGTGAAACGCCATAAAAACAAATAAATATTTGTTTGCATGAGTGAAATACGGAACAAATGTAGCCTGCAACCACAGGGACTTGCTCCTCTAAAGATAGATATTACCCTATATATGTATAGATATTAACAGGGACTTGCTCCTCTAAATATAGATATTACCCTATACATGTATATGCATAGATATTAACAAGGGTGGACACAGTTTTCTGGGTCGCCTCGCTTCAACTCATTTTTTTTTAAAGTATTCAAACAAAAATATAAATTTGAACTACGGAATCGATCAATAATGCTTTTCTCTGTCGAATTATACCAAAATAAGGTGAATTTGTTCTCTCTACGTATGTTAATTCCTTTGAAATATTCGCGAATTCGCAAAAAGGACAACAACCTGGACCAACGAAAGTACCTTCTATGGATATTTCGGAATATTTCGGATTTTTTCGTTGCGGTAATTTGTCAGTGATATTGCGATTATTTTCTGTCACAATAACACTTACCATTTAGCAGCGAAAAAACCCGAATCATTCCGAAATGTTTCCTGGAAACATAATCGCGATAGAAGGTACTTTCTTTTTTGGTCCAGGTTGTTGTCCTTTTGGCGAATTCGCAAATATTACATAGGAATTAACATACGTAGGGCGAACAAATTCACGTTATTTTGGTATCGTTTGATAGAGAAAAGCATTATTGATTGAGTCCGGTAGTTCAAATTTATATTTTTGTTCGAATACTTTGAAAAAAATGAGTTGAAGCGAGGCGACCCAGAAAACTGTGACCACCCTTGTTAATATCTATGCATATATAGGGTAATATCTATTTTTAGAGGAGCAAGTCCCTGTGCTGCAACCGTGTGTTCCATAGTCAACGAAACAGAAACCTGTTTCGCGAAGCCTATGTAGGTTTCGTCGATAAACCGTTGCGTAGTGGGTAAACCGAACTAGTCATCAAATTTGTACGCAGTACATGTACTTCTTATTCAAATGGGAATGAATGTATATTGTTTTATGGCGCATCGACAGCTAAGGTCATTTAGCGCGAAATTAAATTTAATTATTCATGATCCCTGGGTAAACAAACCAGTACTAGACTAGAAAATGTGTCTTGCCCAAGGGCACCCCATCATGACCGTAGTGCCGCGACTGGGGATCGAACCCGGGACACCCGGTTTCGAAATCCCCGACGCTAACCACTCGACCACAGCGGATTCCCTATTCAAATGGGACGTATCAACTGTAATATTACCACAATAACATTTCAAACATTATAGCAGGAAGTATACTAATGTTATCAATGAATGCAACACCCCATCCACCTAGTAAGATGTTTTAGTTTCACATTTATATCGCACCTTTCACTGTGATATAGACTACATGTCCAGGGGCGTAGCTCCCTTTAGGCACTGTAGGCACGTGCCTACACAGTTTTTCTCAAAATGCCCCAAAATGCAGCTGCGGCGATAGACATCTGCGTAATGTATCGACCAGATCAGCCTGCGCTGTCCGCGCAGACAGATCCGGTCGATACATTCCGTCTTAGGGGGATAGATGTATAGAGTAGTTATTCCTGAAGAAGAAAATCCACAGGAGACGAAAAGTGTCTATCCGGGTAGGCCTGTGTGGCATGCTTAGGCTGATCTGGGTCGATACTTTACGCAGAGTCCACAATGTAGATTTTCTCACGAGACGGCCTTCACATTGATTATTGCAAAGGTACGCCCCTGATGTCACTAGACACATTTATACAGATTTAAATAAAAACTTTTTGAGTCTATTTGGGTTTAGAAAAGAAGAAATAATTAAGTAGCAGTCCAGCTAAGAATCATGCAAAATTATAAAAAAGTGATTCATGGTATATCACAGATATTGTTAATATTGTGTGTGTGGAGTTGTATGGTGAAGTTTATGAGTGATTTGGTATTAATTTATCACATCTTGCAATCTCTACTTCATAATATTGCTTTGAAATAATTTGAATATGTGAGATTTTCCTATACAGTCCCATGTAAAATACTCCTACTTCAAATCCAATTATCTCCGATGAGCACGGGTCTTAGACAAAAATATATATATCAACATAAAGAGGACAATACACTCTATAAAATATCAAAAAATAAAATATGTAGCCTAGTACAGGTTTTGAGTAAATTTGGTTTCTTTTATAGGGATTTGAGCCATACTATCAAGAAAGATAACTCTGTCCTGCTTCACAACAGTTGTTATGTGACTGAAAAACGTTAATATGTCTCTTTTTAATGCAAAATGACCTATATCTGTGTCAGTTTTCTCTTTTAAAAATATAAACTGACTGGTTTTAATTCAATAAAATGGAATCGATAACAATATAAATAAATATTTATTTATATTTTATTCACCTCTATACTGAAACCCAGAAATTGTTTACATCTCACGTACTTCCTGTTAACCAAGATATTTTAACTTACCAGCTTGGATTCGACATTTCATCAGTTTTATATCGTACATATCATATTAAGCTATTTCATAAACAGTTTAGCAAGGATGTGAAGATATGTATATGAAAAACAGTGTACGCAGACTAAAGACAGGTCCGTAAAGTGATAATCATCTCAAATGTGGAAAGTCGGTATTCAATGCAGTTTTACAATCATTCTGATTCTTGAGGCTTACAACAGAGAAACACAGAGAGAAAAATCGGTCAGGCTTTTAGATTATAATACAGACATTTCTTATAATATACGGGCATTAAATTTAACGTTTTGAAAATGTGGAAATCAACAAACAACTTGTGAAGCAGATCATTTTCGGGACTTTTTTCAAGTAACTTTCGGTTTGTCTACATGCAAATCTCGAGGTATATTTCAAGGAAGGGAAGTTGACTCCGTTGTGTTTTCATCCTCTACACACTGAGATATGGGAAACACTCAGAGGAATAAGTTACCAGCCAAAAGATACTGGAAGATCATGAAGATTTATTTAATTCCTGTTAGCATAGGTAATTTCTGTTTTCATAAATATAGTATTTACTTTCCCACATATTCATGCATTTTGACACCTTTGCAGCAGACAACTATTGTAAATATTGCCACAAAGTGGAAATAAAATTCACAACATAATGACTTGTAACAATGTTTAAACCATTATTTAAAAATTCTATTTTACTTACAGAGATTTTTCATATTTTTTTCTGGATTTTTTCAAAGTAGTCTGCTGCAGATTTGTTGTATGCAGGAAATTGTTAATTTACTGTTCAATTACATGTTTTTTGTGTATTACTTTCTTCATATAGTTATGTTTTTAAAGCAGCTAGACTCCATCTGTTGAATACTAAAATATGTATTTGCTAAGACTGAGTATTGTGGAGGTCTTATATACATATGTTGCTTGTTTTGAGAATAGTTCAGTCTTTTAATAGTTTTATCACAACTCATTTCTCTTATTGGAAGAAAACAACTAGTTACAAGGGTTCAAACTTAATCATTATTATGCAACATAGCTTAGTTCTCATATGATTTCATTTTTACTCATGGCTAGGATATGTCAGTATACTTATGTATGAATAACTTTTCAACAATTCATCTTTTAAACCTTGATTTAGTGTTTACAATTTCTAATACCTCATGCAGCAGAAGACTTCTGAAATTAATACACATGTGTATTATTGAACCTCTATCAAAAAAGTTCAAACTAGTACTTGGATCCTATCTAGATATTACTTATTACATATTTTCTTTCAGATGTTTTCAAAGCAAATTACTATCACTATCAGAATTTAATATGCTATACATTACACAAATATATGTCAAACATCATAATAAATGTGTGTCTAGATATCTATTTTTATTTGATTATATATTTTTCAGATTAACTATGTGATGTGCCTTATTGGACAACATGGACTGGATAGTTACTCTGCACTATTGGTGGACACCTATGAGAGCCTAATACTTTCTCAAGTGACAGATTCACAAGATAGAAATTCAACTTTCAGAATAATCAATTGAACTTGAATTCATACATAGAAACTTCATTGTAGGAGAGTGTTCACTTTATCATTATGTGTCTATGTATATTTACCTAGATATGTATTCATCATGCAACAGTAGAATTTACATGCATAATATAATTATCTCCCAAATTGTTATACATGGTAAAAAGGGAAGAGCATTTTGAAACTGTATACAGATGTACAGTTGATTATTTTTATAAACATTTTGCTTCAACTTCAGGAATTTGAATAACTATTTGAATTAACAGATTATCAACACTGACAAATTTAGCCTATTTCCATATTTAACCAACTTTGAAAACATGTTGGCTAAGATTTGGAAAATCTTTATAAATTTATTAGAACTTGGGAATCAATTTGAAAAACCTTGTTCCAAAAAAAGAAATATCTCATTAAGAGCAATGTCTATTTTGCTGCAATGTTTTAATATATACAACATATCTGCAGCAGACGAATTTGAAACATCTTTGCAAAAACATGGAAAATCTTTATTTATATAAATGAAGAAATAATTACTGAAAAAAATTGAAAATATTTTGACAAAAGGTGAAATTGCTTGTTTTCATTAGTTGTCTGCTGCACAGGCATCCAAAAGCGTGTATATGTGGGAAATGGTTAAAAGATTTGATGCATATGGGTATGCTTGTTTCAAACAGGTTAAGAAGCATAAACCTGAAAAATATAAGGAAAATTGTGACAAAATATAACTTGGATTTGGAAGAATAGAAAGCATTATTGGAAAAAGAAGTAATTGCTCATTATGAGTAATTCCTTTTATACAGCTATGATTTCAGATGTTTAACTACATGTATACCGCTGCAGAGGCATCAATTTAATTTCTAACAGGCCTTGTTATACTTATTGAAAAGAATGTGAGACAAAGATATTGTTATATATTGTTATGTTTTGTGTAAATCATATTCATGTATGATTTTATTATTTCATGACAGGGCACTTTCTATCCCTGTCAACTATGACAGTATGTAGAAGTGCTCTTTGGCAGGACAAAGTTCCTGTCCTTGAAGTTGTACTGGTTAGTCATCAAGGGATCATGTATAAGTGCACTGTTGCTCTTATATAACCAAAGTTCTTTTGAAAATGTTCTAAAACACAAATAACCAGAATGCAGGAATATTATTTTAAATGTATAACTGTCTTTTGTTGAGCCATACTTATGGGATGATTATTTGACTGATTAGAGGTTAATCTCATAATGTACAGAGCTATATACTGTACATGCCAGGTGCATCATTATTCAAGATTTGTGTTGACATATATCCACATATTTTAAAAAAAAACATGTGCTGGTTTAAAAGAATTGGGGATCTTTCAAAAGGTTTTAGCTCAATAAGTTTAGTTACTCTTAACTGATTTTGATCAAATATCACAGATAATTGCTCATTCAAAAAGCTATCTAATGATTAGTTATTGGGGTCACAAATGTTGAGTATGACTAATTTTAAAAAAAAAAACTTCAGATGTAAATGGCTTTTTCAGAAAGCTAGCTCTGGATTGTAATTTAGGTCTTATCAGGTCAAGGTCTAGGTCACTTACTAAAAATAGAAACGTTTTGATTTCCACTTAATTACTTCAGTTTTTCCTGACAAATTGTAATCAAATTTAACAGATAGCTACATTATACAGAAAGCTAGCTATTGATGGCATTTAGAGTCACTTTGGTCAAGGTCATTGTTACTGGTTATTTTTAAGATGAAAAATTAACTCTATAAGAGGCCACACATATCATGTAATCCTACCAGAATATTCCTTTTCATAACATTTTAATCAATGTTAGAATGGGTCATGTGGGGTCAAAAGCTAATACACTAGGTCAAATTGTTGGACATTGTGAACACTTTGGTGGCCACATTTTCCATTCAATCTCAATCAACTCTCTAATGTCCTTAAATTTAGCAGGGAGGTTGGGCATGAACACATATGATTACGGTCAAATGTCATGGTCAAAGTGACTTTGAACACAAACAACTTTTCTTATTGATCCGACTTATAAGCTCCCATTTCATGCCAATTTTATTCAATCTTCTAAATTCAATCTTCCAAATCTCCCGGACAATGTGACACTCAGGGGCTCATAATGTTTGACAAATTTATCTGTCGATATATATATGTGATGTAATGAAATACTATTTTATCAAAATTTACCTTTTTTTTTCAATTCAACAATTTCACTCTATATCTATTTTTTGGGATTGCAATATTTACATGTACATCACATAAATAAGATTTGTTTGTTACTATGGCAATAGTAGAATCTAAGTGTCCACTGTGATTGAAAACTGAATAAACGTAAATATTTTATTTTATTAATATATAGGCAGATTATCAACGATAACAGTTAATTTTCACAACATTATTCAATGAATTACTTCTGTTATACTCTTTAGTTAGCATGTTTCCTTCGTAACATGTTTTTATTAGGTGTTTTTCTTACAAACATTTATAAACCTTATTTTAAGATTTTAAAATTGTACTTATTGTTGAAATGAAAATTATGTAGTCTCGTACTCCCTTTTCCCTGGAATTTCTAGTTGCAATGGCAACAAGAAGTTTGATATTGATTTAATATTTAATGATTTTGAAAGGGGGCATATAGGAGAACCATTTGTGGAACTTAAATATTTTTATGCCACATCAATCATAATTCTATTTAGAATTTATTTCCTTGAGCAAGAAAAAATTGATAAAATACCACAAGAAAAGATGACAATTTTTTGAAAATTCTATACCAGGCTACATTCTTTTTTTTATATATGTTTGTGACAAAGGTCAACTCGCAGAGTGTAATCAATCAAATCACTTCTATCCATGTGCTCATTGGAGATAACAAACTGATCAAATATTGACATTTTTGGGCTTTTTTTCCTAGTGAAAAATAATGGTAAATTGGTTGCCATGGTAACCGAATGTCTATTCATACATCATACTCTTGATAAGTTTTTAAGATGTATAAAACTCTGTTTTTTATAAAATAATGTATTTATATTATAGGATGTCTTTCATTATTTCTTTAATTTGCTTTCAAAATGATGCACATTTATGGTTTTAAAATCCAAAAATCAACTTGTTCTTAAGGTAAAGCTGTAACCATGCATGACAACCACTTTTTCTTTTTGTGCAAATATTTTTTTTTTTTTTTTCTCATTTTGACCTTTGACCTCTAAGTGTGACCTTGAAATATGAGGTACAGGCCTGGGTCTTTTGCGCGACACGCCGCCTCGCCTCATCATGGTGAACATTTGTGCCAAGTTTCTTTGAAATCCTATGATGCATGGTTAAGATGCAGGCCGGACAAGGTTAGGTGGGACTGACAGACAGACGGACGGACAATCTCATGGGAAAGTACTTGTGGGGTTATTTCCTTTGATGTTTTATTGTGGGGTGCACCCCACAAGTATGCTATTCATTCCGTAATTACATCCCTTTTACGGAATGAATAACATTAATATGCAAATAAAATGCCCATTATAAAAGAAACAAAAAAACTACTTATCTAAGTGTCTTAATAAGGGTGGGCACCCTACAACTACACATGCGGACTCACGGACGGACGGAATAGACCAAACCTAAAGTCGCGAAACCGATCTTCGATGGGTAGGGGACTAATTACTGAGTAGAACACACTTTAGAGGATGTCACCTTTGAGGTTGTGTTGCATTTGGTGCAGTGATAACTGAGGAAATGTGGTTCGAATATAATCAAAATGTTAACAGGTGCGTGCAAAGACGGACAGACAGACGCAACACAGAACGTTTAGTTTTGCAATAGCTTGACTATCTTTCTGCCAGTGGACCTTAAACTAACAAAAAGTATTATTTACATTGTTTCGGTTCTGAAAAGTTTCTGAGTAAGACTTCATAAAGCTTGTATTATGCTAAAAGAGAATAATCAGTTGAGAATGAAAATTACGAAAACACCCGAGATAAGAAGCCATTTTAAAAAAAATCTATACTAGGCTACATATTTTTATTTTTGATATGTTTTGGCCAAGAGCCAATTCCCAACTTATAATCAATCAAATTGCTTCTATCCCCGTGCTCATCGGATATAATGATATGTTAAAAATGTCATATTTTTATTTTTTTTTATTTTGAAAAATTATAGAAAATTGGTTGCCATGGTAACCACTTACCCATGCATACATCCAAATTTTGATATATTACAAAAAGCATTATTTACATTGTTTCGGTTCTGAAAAGTTTCTGAGTAAGACTTTATAAAGCTTGTATATATGCTAAAAGAGAATAATCAGTTCAGAATGAAAATTACGAAAACACCCGAGATAAGAAGTCATTTAAAAAAAAATCTATACTAGGCTACATATTTTTATTTTTGATATGTTTTGGCAAAGAGCCAATTCCCAACTTATAATCAATCAAATTGCTTCTATCCCCGTGCTCATCGGATATAATGATATGTTAAAAATGTCATATTTTGATTTTCCTTCATTTTGAAAAATTATAGAAAATTGGTTGCCATGGTAACCACTTACCCATGCATACATCCAAATTTTGATATATTACAAAAAGCATTATTTACATTGTTTCGGTTCTGAAAAGTTTCCGAGTAAGACTTCATAAAGCTTGTATATATGTTAAAAGAGAATAATCAGTTGAAAATGAAAATTACGAAAACACCCGAGATAAGAAGCCATTTAAAAAAAAATCTATACTAGGCTACATATTTTTATTTTTGATATGTTTTGGCCAAGAGCCAATTCCCAACTTATAATCAATCAAATGGCTTCTATCCCCGTGCTCATCGGATATAATGATATGTTAAAAATGTCATATTTTGATTTTTTTTCATTTTGAAAAATTATAGAAAATTGGTTGCCATGGTAACCACTTACCCATGCATACATCCAAATTTTGATATAATTTCTTAATTCATTTAATGTAATAGTATAAAAAGGAAAGCATTTATATTCTATAATGTTTATGGTAATTTATCTATTTTCAATATGAAATGATGCAAATATAAGGATTTCAGGGCCTAAATAAGCTTGTTTTTAAGGTAGAGCTGTTACCATGGCAACGGATTGAATTTTGACCCGCAACATGTCAAATTTATTAGTTTTACATCATTTTGAATCTATTTAACAAAAAAATATAAAGATTCTAGACTATGGATGAATCGCTCCCTGCATGATTCTTAGCTGGACTGCTACTTAAATAGCAAAGTAAGCCATTGACTTGTCGGAACTGTTCGTGGAATACCGACATCCAATCGGTTTGACGGGATTACACGAATAATACCGATTAAATTGTACATATAAATGTGATGCTTATCTTTGTGTATGGAGAGTCCGTTTTAGTTTTGTAGGACCGTTCCATAGACATAGCTTAAACGCGTTTACGTTGTGTTTACTATGGAACACACGGCTGATTCTATAGGTCGTAGGTACGAACAAGATATATTTCATCTTAACACTTTTATTCACCGATAACAAATAGTAATAATAACAACATGTACATTTCGAATAAATAAGAATATTTGTTGTTGATATGTCATGTGATGAATCAGGGTCATTTATCCTCCGATAAGGCTGAAAGTAGGGGTGGTGGTGGTGCTTGTGGAGTTGAAGATGCCGCTGTTGGTCAAGAGAAGGATCAAAATCAAGAATCCGAACAACATCACTGAAATAAATAAACAAACGAATAAATACATGTAGGATATAAATATACAAAGTATTTCAAAGATAAAAATACATAAATCGTTTAAAAGACAAATAGATAAACAATATAGGGGCGAGCGTAACTGAAAAAAATAGACGGATAGAGAGATGAATGAATAGTTATAGAAATTAATAATAAGATGAATATTTATACAAATGTATACATTTTTTATATATATTAATAAAAAGACAAATAAATAAAAGAATAAATATATAAATAAATGACAATTTATGTTTGAGCAATTAGATTATAGTACAACACTATGGTTATTCAATTTATATATATATTGAGTTACGATGGTGTTGCACTAATTGGACGATTAATACAGATAACAGCACATCTCAAATATAATACTTACAAAGCCCCCCTTGTCCGACACCGAGTGGGTTAGAGCTCTGGGCCCCGTACCCCCCGCCGTATGAGGGATAGCCGTATGAGGGGAAACCGTAGGATCCATAGTTCGCGGCCAAGGTCATTCCCAAGGTCATGCAGATGCAGGCAATTGCGAGAATTGAGGACTTCATTTTGATTTCTGTAACGAAAAGGAGATAATACGAGTTTCCGATCAAATATAAACACATACTGAAAACGTTTTGTTCGTACATAGATTGTTACAATTGATGCTATTTAGAAAGCACTTTCCCACATGCGACAAGTTTTGACAAAGTTGGAGTAGCAGATGGTTGTTAACATTGCGGCAAAAGAAGAAATATTTCATTTAGAGCCATTTTTCCTCAGCCAGAGTGTTTTCATGTTTTTTTTAATAACATTTAAAAAGAATTTCACTAGTTTTGCCTAAAACTTTCAAAGTCGTCTGCTGTATAGTATGTTGAAAAGCGTTTAGACATTCTAAACATAAACGTAAATATTAACGCCACTCTTTTGAAAAATGAACCGTCCCGCGAGAAAATCCACATTGTGGTCTCTGCGTAAAGCATGGACTCGGAGCAGCCTAGTCATGCCGGACAGACTCTTTTCGCCTCCTGTGGATTTTCGGTTTCACTAATCATTACTCTTTACCTTTATCCCCCTGAGACGGAATGTGTCGGCCCGGATCAGTCTGCGCTGACTGCCCAGGCTGATCTGGATCGATACATTAAACAGAGGCCATACTGTTTCGTTTTTTTCGCGGGACGGCACACATGTGTAAGCAGACTTGACGATAGCAAAACAACCAATATAATATAAACATGTATACTCTATAAACCATATTAATTAATCAAAACTATTTAAATCTAAAAATGTTCAAGTTGCCTTACTTACCTTGTTTGCTCGACGACTGTGATTTCAATTGTGACATTACAGACGAAAATTACCGTTTATGTACTAACAAACTGTTATGTCAGACAACCCGGTCTTCCGCCATGTTACGATAACCTATTTCCGGGTAGACAAATCACGTGATTACGAACTGAAAACGTATTGGTGTCAAACAATCAACACATCTTTACCCTTTCCCTTTTGACGACTCTTAATGAACACTTTCTCCTTTTTCCAAACTGTTTCCAACTCGATTAAATAATTATACGTTCATTTTTAAAGATATACACTTTTTTGCTTAGAAATTTCTCACAGTTTTCTGCTGCAGATTTATCGCGCGTGGTAACGGGTATTTGGGTCGATATCAATTGAAAAGAAACAGAGATTGAATGTTTATAAGACAATTGGTTAGTATTGTGTTACATGAAACAATTAGAATATACCATTACAAATTAAAATATATTATTTGATAATTTACACGTAGACCAAATGGGACTTAAAGTCACCAAAATATATTATTTCACTATGCCATCCACATTTCCATAATATACAAACAAAGCATGTGCAATCAGTGTTTTAAATCGAGTTGATTGATTTTCTTCAAAATTAATGATTTATTACTAATCTACGTTGAGTGATTTGAGCTCTAAATAACAACAAGTTGTAAGTTTCAAGTTTATTTATTCGGCATATAAAGTTGTTTTACATCGCCGTAAACATACATGACAGATAACAAAATAGACATATATATACATTGAAGAGAGAAACATGTATGCATATAAGAGAACAACATATATGCATAGATGCACGGACGAGAACAACATATACGCATAGATACATAGAAGAGAAAAAACATATATATATATATATATATATTGAAGAGACTCGTATGTACATATATGTTCGTAGGTTTAGAATATTTATACATGTCCGTAGGTCCAGAACATATATCATTTCAGGACATAGCCATAATAATGTTTATTATGTCTATGTCCATGCTATGACATGAGCAGATGAACATAATTACATTTACGAAAATACACGTACCTATTCAATTGACATATAATACATTTGGCAAAGATTTCAAAACCATAGATTTAACACACAACACACAACAAATACCACCAAACAAAACGTATAGTGCATGGAATGTTGAAGACAGAAAAAATACACGGCGAAAGATCACTTATTAATAATCCCTGGGTAAATAAACCAGTACTAGGCTAGGAAATGTGCCTTGCCCAAGGGCACTCCGCCATGACGGTCGTGCCGCGACTGGGGATCGAACCGGAGTCGCCGAAGTTCAAATCCCCGACCCTAACCACGCGGGCACACAGATTCTTCTATTGGGATGAAACTAGTCTCCATCCTGTATAACTGAATTTCGGAGTGGTATTGTGCTTTTATATTGTATATTCGTGTGGTGTATGTGTTATGTAATATTCTATGTACAATGTTGAGATGAATTAATAAATATGTTCATGAAATAACATGAAAAATGTATACATTGGGAGTTTCATATAGTGGACAATCGAAACAAAAGTTGAAAACAATGGCAATCATACCTGGCAAAAACTAGGACTATAAGGACCATTCCAAACGATTTTTTGAACAGGACATATTTTATATCAAAGATTGTTTGGTGTTTTACGACGCTTTCAACATTTGTTCAGTTATATCGCGGCATTTCCTGGGTAAGTGAGACGTACTCCTGGTCTATCTATCCTGACACCAGTCAGTCAGTCGTAATGCTAACCCCGCAACACTGAGCGCCAAGGAGAGCAGCCATTACCACCAGTTTTAAAGTATGTGGTATGACCCGATCGGGGGATCGAACCCTCCATCTCCCGCACCTGAGGCGGACGCTCTACCACTACACGACCAAGACGGTTTATTTCAAAGAAACAGTATATGAGCCGTCCCGCGAGAAAACCAACATTATGCTATCTGCGTAATGTATCGACCTAGATCAGCCTGCGCAATCCGCGCAGACTGATCCGGGCCGACACATTCCGTCTCAGGGGTATAGATGTATAGAGTAATTATTTCTGAAACAGAAAGTCCACAGGAGGTGAAAAGTAACTATCCCGGTAAGCCTGTGCGGCATGCTTGGGCTGATCCGGGTCGATACTTTACGCAGAGTCCACAATGTTGGTTTTCACGCGGGACTGCTTATATCTAATAGGTTATTCAACATACAAACGATCCAGTTAGAAAAACGCAATATGGCGAGAAAAACAAAAAAAAATGAACAAACTGTTACATAAGTATGATTGAAAATGAATAGCACTTTTTACTAGTCTGACCTATTATTACTGATTTAAGGAAAACAAAACTTTAAGGGTTATTAATTTCAAAAAACATTTAGACGTTCTGCAGTATACTACCTTTGAAAGCATTGTGGCAGAAGGAGAAACTGCTCATCATGACCAAATGTCTCCTTTTGTCGCATTGTGTTTAGATTAATTCATTAAACATACTTTAATTTATAGAGACTTTCCATATATCTACCTAGATGTCTTCGAAGTCGTCTGCTTCAGATTTAATGTTTGTGGATAAAGGGTTTTAAATAAATATGTTTGGAAAAAAATACATGTACATGAAGCTACTCAATCAGAAACATAAAGTATAATATACATACAGTAGTTATGATAATATGTAGAGCCTGTTATCAGAATACTACAGTTGGATCTTTACGCAATGTCTTTTGAAACTCTTGTCATAGCAGTTGTATTCCTACCAAACAGTGCTATTAAATCACAACACTAAAATGTACAATAGATTTGTTGAGCCGTAAAAAGCCCTGTGTGAATAAATGTCTGATCCATCAACTTAAATCGGTGATAAGAACAAGTTTTTTGTACTGATGTATTGATTGTTTGGTGTCTATTCCTCGTTCAAATATATTCAGTTTCAGTTATATCACGGCGTTTCCAGGTTAAGAACTATTGATCAAATTACCCTGACACCAGCCAGTCAGTCGTTATGCTAAGCCCGCAATCCTGAGCGCCAAGGAGGGCACTACTAACATTTTGAAAGTATTTAATTCCGCAACCTCCAGCACTCGCTTCGGACGCTCTTCCACTACACCTCCGAGACGGTGACAAGGGCATTCATTACATTGCGTGAAAAATGTCCAGGAGACGAGAAGAAACTCTGCTGCAAATGAACTCTTTACTGAACTCAAATACATATATGTAAGTTGTTTGGAATGTGTGCAGTTGATGATTGTGATTGAATACCATTTTCAACAATTATTCAATCACATCACAATTTTTCAATCATACCACGGCGGACAGTTCACTTACTAAATCAAACCAGTACACCACAAAACAGTCTTTCCAAGCAACTGTCTGCGTATTAACATAAACTGTAAGCCCACTGGTGGAACACGAGTGACGCCTCTAGCATTGACTTCAAACGTTAGAAACAATGATGACCGTTTTGGGGTTCGAACCCACAACCCATGAATAGACAAGCCCGAAATTTGCGAAGATTTTCAATTTTCATGTAAATGGCAGTCCAAATTCTCGAGGAAAATTGTCGCCCATGAATTGAGTCTCTAGAAGGTTACATTTCGAGGGCTTGGCGTGAAACGGTTGTAACTAAAATTGGTATTTTTTTACCAAGGTTAATCACCTCGCCATAAAGTCTTTATAAGCGTTAAAACATTTTTCTTGGTAAACAATGGAAATTTAGGTGCCATTGCTCGTTCTGAGCAATGGCACCTAAATTTGCATTGTTTACAAAAGGGTCAAAATTGGCCCTAAACCAGGGTTTTCAAAATAGGGTTTTAGTTACAACTGTTTCACGCCAAGCCCTCGATTTGTTCCTCTCAATCACTACTCTACAAAACATTTCTTCTACACAACAGTCTTTCCCCACTGCTGTATTTCCAAGCAGCTTACGGATTTTCCATAACGACTGTAACCCTATTTGTGAAGGACGATTGACGTGGGTCATTAATAAATGGATTGTAAATTCGAAACTAGGGCTCGGCAAACTTTCTTAACAAAAGTCAATGCGACAAGCTGTGTTAGTCTTCCACTTTTATGCTAAAAGTATATGTGATAAACAACTACATTTTTGGAGAGATTGTTGTGCGGAGTGTGAGAAAAGCCAGTAAACTTATAAGCAGGTGACCTGGCCGCAATGATAAGACACTTGTCGAAAGCGACGTAAAACCATAATCAATCAACTAACATATCGGTTATCACACAGTATACACGTAGTTCTAAGCATAAGCAAGTGGATCAAGCGTAGATCGGCAAAGACAACCGGAACAGGGGGCTACAGTTCAACAAACGGTGACCTAATTTAAACAGTTTCACGTCGAGTAATGAGTTCTTGTCGATTTATTATTTGGTGCTTTACGCCGCATTTAAAAAAAATCAGTTATACCACGGCATTTTATGGGCAAGTCACCAGTACTACTTGTTCATTTATCCTGACACCAGCCTGTCAGTCGTAATGATAATCCCGCAACGATAAGCGCCAAGGAGGAATTTTTTACCATTTTTAGAACTTTAAAATTGCAGCGGTGGCTTCCCGCCGCAGTTGTCGGAAATCACTACTTTTGATCTTAGTAAAGTTACTGTTTGCTTTGGTACCCGTTATATAACTGAAACGCCGTTGTTACGAGTCTAAAAATACATTCAAATAAACCTACCGCGTAGAACAATGATGACTTATTTCTAGCCTTATGTAGCAACTGATTATTAGCATGCCTTATAAACCCGTCAAGCTCAAAACAGATGGGTCGTACCAATGACCTTTACAAATGGTAGTTATGGTTTTCTCTCGTTTGCCTCAGGTTGTGGGTTAGTGTTACAACTTACCCGCTGTCGTCAGTGTAAATGGCCCAGTATTACTGACAACTAACAGAGGAAACGCCGTGATATAGGTGAGCATTTGTTGAAATTGGCGTAAAACAATAAGTACACAAACCTTTCGACAAGATTGCCACATAGACCAACGCATAACAATGGGTTTTTAATGTAGCAAATGATTATTAACATCCCTTATAAAACAGTTAAGCTGAAAATAGAAGGATCATACATTATTGCAATGGCCGTCCCTTCTTGGCGTTAAGGAGTGTGGGATTAGCATAACGACTGACTCGCTGGTGTCGGGATAAATGGACCAGTAGTACTGGCTGATTACCCAGGAAACGCACAGATAAAGCTGGAAAATTTAACAGCGGTTTATAACTCGAAACAAACAAAAAAGCCGCCTAGACACAGACCTACGCATAGCAATGAGGACATTCTTTTAGTGTACTGTAGCACTTTGTTATAAGCATCTCGGGGGATTGGCCTTAAACGGTTGTAACTAAAAGACTATTTTGAAAACCCTGGTTTAGGGGCAATTTTGACCCCTTTGTAAACAATGCAAATTTAGGTAACATTGCTCAGAACGAGCAATGGCACCTAAATTTTCATTGTTTATCCTTCATGGCGAGGTGATTAACCTTGGTAAAAAAAAATACCAATTTTAGTTACAACGGTTTCACGCCAAGTCCTCGATCTTTTATTAAACAATAGAAGTCAGAACAGAAATTCGGATAAATCTGTTTGTGGAAAGGCAGTAATTTGTTTTGGGAAGGCTATTGATGTGTATGAAGACGGTATATTTCTGTGTTAATTTGTTGCTGGTTTTAACCGTTTCACATACAACAAATATTTGGTGGATGGCTGTTAACCCTTTCTCTCATACAGACGCTTTCTGATGCCTCTGAAGCAGACGTCTTTTGAAAACATTTGAAAAAGCGGCGTAAAACAGCAAACAATCAAACAATCAATAACCCGTGCGCACACACAGTCAGACACGAGTCTTAATCGACCGCCTACATGTTATATAGTCATAGATAATTGTTCTGACAAATAACAAACACAACAGCTAGAGTTGTAACCTCCCTACGTTTTATGCGTGAAAGTCAGTACACACATGAAAAGGCGTATTGACTACTGGGCAACTGTTGTATGCGGCGTGAAACTCGACCAATCAAACGAAGCAAAAGTGATCCGAAGATAACTCCCTTTCTAACCCGGTTTCGTTTTCATTTTGAATGCATTTCACTCTGTCCCGCATTTAGATGCTTTCGGACACCGCATGCACTAGCACGACTTTTGAAAACATTGCGACAAAATGAGCACTCATCTCAATTCAATAATTATACTTCTTTGAGATATATTTTCCATGGTATTTTTGCCTAAATGTTTTCAGAGTCGACTGCTGCAGATTTGTCGTATGTGGAATAGGGTTAATCTGAGGACAATTTAACCCTTTCTCACATACAGCCGCTTTCTGACGCCTCTGCAGCATACGACATGTGAAAACATTGTGACAAAATGTTCAACTTAATTCAATAAATATACTTTCACTGATAGATATTTTCCTTGCTTTGGCTTAAATGCTTTCAAAGTCGTCTGCTTCAGATTCGTTGTATGAGGGAAATGGTCAAGGCGCGTCAGGCGAGACGGGGATATGGCTACTGAGGTTTAACGCCGATTTCAACATGTATTTAGTCGCATCACGGCGGCCAGCTCACCTTCTCATGTGTTTTCTTTCTTTCTCACTACTTATATTATTATATTTAAGTATTACTTAGCGCTAGAAAGATTGGTGGAAATTGACCCTGGAAATTTACCCTTGAAACGCCGTGATATAAGTGAATTATGTTTAAAGCGTAATTCAAACTCAAACAAACTGAATAAGTGCTGCATCAAACGAAACGGGATCCTATTACATCTACGAAGCCGTCTATGGGAACTAGTACAATGTGGTTTTCGTGAACAGTGTAGATCCAGATCAGACTATTAGTTAATTTAACCTTACTTCAGTGGATTAGTCGTTATGATATATCGAGGGCTTGGCGTGAAACGGTTGTAACTAAAATTAGTATTTCTTTACCAAGGTTAATCACCTCGCCATAAAGTCTTTATAAGCGTTAAATCATTTTTCTTGGTAAACAGCCGAGCCCTGGTGGCTCAGTCGGTGGCGGCGCGGGCTATCAGTCCAGGGGTTGTGAGTTCGGGTCCCGGCTCGGCCAACTTTCTTTCCGACGATTGACAAAAGTCAATGCGACATGCGTCATTCGTCTTCCACCAATGGGCTATGTCTATGTGGGAAAGCAGCCAATTGTTTGGGAAGATTGTTGTGTGGAGTACTGGTGTGAGAAAACCAGGAAATGCATGAGTAGGTGAACTGGCCGCCGTGATATAACTGAGAAATTGTTAAAAACGGCGTTAAACCCCAATCAATCAATCAATCTTGGTAAACAACGTTCTGAGCAATGGCACCTAAATTTGCATTGTTTAGAAAGGGGTCAAAATTGCCCCTAAACAAAGGTTTTCAAAATAGATTTTTAGTTACAACTGTTTCACACCAAGCCCTCGATATCTGCAAACCCGAGCGCCAAGGATGGAAGCCACTGATACCATATTTAACCCTTTCCCGCATACAACAAATCTGCAGCGGACGAATTTGATATTATCTGGGTAAAAATATGGATAATCTCTTTTAATGAAGGTTTAAATATTGAATAAAGTGGAAAATGTTGTTGTAAAATATTAGAGCAATTTCTTCTTTTGTAACAACGTTTACAAAAAGTAGCCTGCTGCAGAAGCGTAAGAAAGCGGGTATATGAGGGGAGGGTTAAATAATGGGGTATCGAACCGAACCCGGGTCTATCGATCTAGGGGATCGTTTAAACAAATCTGCAGAACACGTACAAAAAGTCTATGAATACTTGTTAAATTAAGATGCAATTATTTTGTCAAAAAGGAAGAATAAAATACATATTATGAGCGCTTTCCCATTTTTTCCAAACCGTTTGCTTAAAGCGTCTGTCGCAGACTTGTTAAGTATTGTTTGTTTGGTGGGTTTTTTTGCCGCATTAAAAAAAAAAGTAAGTCATTATGCTAACCCTGTAAC
Organism: Serripes groenlandicus; assembly: GCA_031761405.1. Lineage (NCBI taxonomy): Eukaryota > Metazoa > Mollusca > Bivalvia > Cardiida > Cardiidae > Serripes > Serripes groenlandicus. The sequence goes on along the minus strand of JASEVX010000008.1, from coordinate 45,195,722 downwards.
CTTTAGAGCCAAGGAGGACAGCCGTTACTACACTTTCAAAAGTCATTAGTATGACCCAGTCGGGGATCAAACCCGCTACCGAGGTGGTGTGTTTGATGACAATGGTTAAAGATCTTAGTGACAAGAAAGAAAAATATTCGTCTCAGCATTTTTATTTAACGGTAACAAGTAGAAACAACAACAATCACATTTTAAATAAATAAGAATATTTGTTGTTGATAGGTCATGTATTAAATCGGCGTCATTTAACCTCCGATAAGGGTGACAGTAGGGCTGGTGGTGGCGGTGCTGGTGGAGTTGAAGATGCCGCTGTTGGTCAAGAGAAGGATCAAAATCAAGAATCCGAACAACATCACTGAAATAAATTAACAGATACATAAATAAATGTAGGATATAAATATACAGAGTATTTCAAAGATAAATATATAATTGTTTAAAAGACAAATATATAAACAATGTAGGGGGGAAAGCGACGGATATATAGATGAATTAACAGATAAAGAAATGAGTAATTAGATGAATGAATAGACAAATGTATAAATAATATTAATAAAAAGACAAATAAATAAAAGAATCAATATATAAACAAATTACAATTTATGTTTGAGCAATTAGATAATAGTACAACACTATGGTTATTCAATTCATATATATATTGAGTTACGATAGTGTTGCACTAATTGGACGGTTAATGATCTCAAATATAATACTTACAAAGTCCCCCTTGTCCGACACCGAGTGGGTTAGAGCTCTGGGCTCCGTACCCCCCGCCGTATGAGGGATATCCGTATGAGGCATAGCCGTACGACCCATAGTTTGCCGCCAAGGTCATTCCCAAGGTCATGCAGATGCAGGCAATGGCGAGAATTGAGAACTTCATTTTGATTTCTGTAAAAATAATTTAAAGTTAATTTAATAAATACTGTAATGTTAAAAATCCACACATCGTTTTCTTTGTGTATGCATTCGTTTTGTAAATGCTGCTAAGAAACCAATTGATTGTTGATGTATTTAGTTTCGGCACATTCTTGTATACAGGTTTGAAGAGTTTTAATACAATTTATATTCGTTTTTAACAAACACATTTTAAAAAATAACTTATTTTTGATTGCAAAGGAGAGTATAAAAAATGCAAATAATTATAATTTTCGATTTTGCGTACAAACACTCAATATGAATTAAAACGATTAAAACAATATAAATATAATTTATTTTAATCTAAAATGTTCAAGTTGTCTTACCTTGTTTGAACGACGACTGTTAATTTAGTTGTGAAGTATCAGACAAACCTGGTCGTTTATATACTAACGAACGGTTATATCAGACAGTCCGTGCTTCCGCCATGTTACGATAACCCATTTCCGGGTAGACAGATCACGTGATCGAATTTGACAGCATGTTTCCTGCAGCAATAAGCACTTGATATTATTAAGTCATGTCTCGTTCGTTCGATATTGTATTCGGTGTATTAATTTAAATGGGTTGATTTACGCTACTTTAACATAGATAGGAATATTTTGACGCATCTGCAGCAGACAACTTTTGAACACATTATGGCAAATGGAGAAATTGCTCATAATGAGCAGATTCTCCTGTTATCAATTCTTGTTAACTCTATTTAATAATATTACTGTCGTTTATAGAAATTTTCAAATACAAAATTGCCAAGATGTTTACAAAGTAGGCTGCTGCAGATGTGTTGTATGTGGGAAAGGGTTAATTATATGTATTTTGGTTTTAATTATGCTCCACTCTTGAGATGTAGCGTTTCATCAAGAACATGGCATACATGTATATGTTTTCAAGCAGGTTGATCCAAGCCTACAACGAACACAAGAGGAGGTTGTAATGTTATCCACAGGATAATGGCTATACTAATCGAACTTCATTCTTACTGCGTTTGATTAAAATGTGTTGCAGCCGATATTTCATTTCTTAACAAGACTTATTATTCAAAAGGGTAACTATTAATGTCAACTTAGTCATTTACTAAAACGAATTCCACAATTTGTGGTTTACAAAGTATGAGGGAACAATGATGAAATATGTTTTTATACATCATTTTTGTTTCCAAAATAAAAGTGCCAAAAGATATTTCATTTCTTAACTATCTATGTCAACTTAGTCATTTATTAAAACGCATTCCACAATTTGTGTTTTACAAAGTATGAGTGAAACAAAATGATGAAATGTGCTTTTAAAGATTTAGGTAATTGGACCAAGAACTACGAGTAAATTTATCCTGACATCAGTGGATAAGTTATTATACTATGTCTGCAAACCCGAGCGCCAAAGATGGAAGCCAATGATACCATGTTTAACCCTTTCCCGCATACAACAGATCTGCAGCAGACGACTTTGAAATTATCTGTGCAAAAATATGGGAAATCTCTATAAATGAAAGTTTAAATATTGGATAAAGTTGTAAATATTGTGGTAAAAGGAGAAATTGCTCAATTAGAGCAATTTCTTATTTTGTCACAATGCTTTCAAAAAGTAGCCTGCTGCAGAAGCGTAAGAAAGCGTCTATAAGTTAGTAAGTAAATATTTTATTATAGTGACATGTGCATACAATATGTTACAAACAGGTAATTATGTACAGAATACAAGCACCCCGGCCCAGTGGACGTATAAGTCAACTAAATTGAATAAATAATAAATATACGTGAACTATCTGAAGTAATGATTCGTTGTTAAATGGCAAGTTATATACCCTGATAATTGCAATAACTCTAACAAATGCTAATCCATTCTCATAATAGTATGTTATAAACAGTTCATTCATCGGTATGGTATAATGGTAATACAATGATATAATAGTGAAATGATCAAACTCTATCTCATAAAATGTGCAATGTAGGTTGCCAGCTATTTTTAAATGGCAATAATAGCCTAATTGAGAAATTAATGGTATACCCTTTACTCTGAATACATAACGGATCGTTTACGGATATAAGCTTTAACAATAAATTTTGCAGATTTCCTTGGGAAAACATTTATTAAATGACACATTTTGAGTTCGGTATTTAAAAGAATGAAATTGTGTTGTCGTAAAATATCACGAAACACATAAGTCCTGATATCGTTATATAGATCACAAGTCAGTAAAAAATGTTTCTCATCCTCTATGGCTACTAAATCACAACATCTACAAGTTCGTCTCTCTACCGGCTCCCCAACATATCGCCCTGTCTCTTTTCGTAATGGTAATATCCCAGGCCTAAACTGATACAATAACAAGCGTTCGTATTTTGATAGAGTCAGTATCATATAGTCTTCGCATTTTTTTGCACCACTGGTGTAGCGTATTCAGCATGATTTGTAATTGTCTTCACTGTCGGAGACTAGTACAATATCGTCCGCGTACATGAGAATGGAAACCTTCGCGTCCCCCATGGTAATACCAGGGTCAATGTCATTGACCTCTTTCACGAGGTCGTTGGCGAAAATGGAAAATAATGTCGGTGACGAACAACAGCCTTGCTTAACCCCAGTATCGCAGTTGAACCAGTCTGTACGCTTATCATTTATTCGGATAGATGACGTGGCACTTGCATTAATGTTCCGGATGGAATTATACACTTTTCCGTCGACGTTATGAAGTAACAGTTCATATAGAACAGTCTCACGGTCGATAAAGTCGAAACATTTTTTAAGATCGATAAATGCAGTGTATACAGAGTTATTGTTCCTGATAATGCTGTTCAATGTGAAAACGTGATCCTCGCATGATCTCCCAGATCTAAATCCATTCTGTTCGTCCGCTAGTAAACATTCATTATCAAGATAAATTGTAATCCTTTTATTCAGGAAAAGACTATAAAGTTTGCTAATGCACGACAACAAACTAACGTCACGATAGTTAAGCGGCACAAGTTTGTCAGAGTTCTGGTCCTTGTATATAGAGCAAATAATCGCTTTTCTCCATAGCGATGGTATAAGACTGCTATCAAAGATCAACTGAAATATTTGTTGTAGTATTACTATGACCGCGGGGAATTTAAGCACGTCATACGGTATATTATCGTGAGCACATGCCGAACCTGACCGTGCGTGCATGACAATTTTAGTTAATTCCTCAATTTCAATATTTCGGTTCATTTGTTCATTGTTCACATACATGTATAACGGATCCTGCCTATTCATTTCTAATAATTGCTTATGAAGCTTAACACGGTTATAATGTACCTCGTCGAAATCCCCATCCTTTTCATTGTTATACAAATTATTAAAATCCGTTTTCCATCGCTCAGAAACCGTTTTTTCATTTCTAATTATGTTTACATTGTCCACAATTTCTATCGGTATACATTTATCTTTCCTAGGACTAAGGTTTTGTATTTTTCTCCAACATTCTGTTGGGTTTTTATTGGACATGTCCTTTATTTCGATAGCTTGAGCCAATCTGTATGCACGTTCAGACTGACGTAACAGTTTATCAAAGTCATTCCTGGCAGTTATGTAATCCGAGCGCAACCTAGATTTCTGGTGGTTATTTCCCTTATATTTTAAAAACGATCGTTTTTTGACCCGCATTAAATCCCATAATTGTTGTAAATCGTCACACCAATAAGGCTTTGACACTTTTCAACGGTTACTAGACTTTTTGCTGTATTATGTGGGAATATGTTTAACCATTTCACTCATAATAACGTCACATAAATTGCAATATATCGAGTCTATATCGTTTTGATTCTCGCGTGAAGTTTCGATTCGCGTGATAATAGTAAGAATAGCAGCTGCCGCCCTGTCATTTTCCATGAAGTCTTGACAGCGCAATAGAGAGGTCACTTGGTCATCAATAAAGTTTTTTCTTTGTTTTGCTTTCCGAGTCCGACTCACTACTATTTTTACGTTTAGCTTTCCTGCTCGGTCGACCCATTTACTTGATAAAGAAACATTAATCTCCACTTTGTTACACAGAGTTACCATTTACCACCATAAATTCCTTGTAAATAAATAAAATGTCAGAGCTACTGAAATGAATTGTTCCGGTTTTAACCCTTTCACATACAACAATTATGTGGTGGATGACTGTTAACCCTTTCCCTCATACAGACGCTTTCTGACGTCTCTGAAGCAGACGTCTTTTGAAAACATATATACAAAAAACGTTAAAAATCTCCATAAATTAGTAAGCCACCCTGACACTGGCACGACTTTTGTTCACGCAATGCCACGCAATGCGTCGTGGCAATGCGTGCCATTTTGGTGCTACGCAGCGAAGCGTGAAGCTATGTTTGCGGACTGTTAGCGCACTGTACACGTATAATTTACGCACTGTCTACGCAATGCGTGGCCAAAAATGGGCCGCATTGGCACACATTGACACGCAATGACACTACTTGTTTACGCATAGGTTAGGTATTGTTCGCGCATTGTTCACGTCTACCGTACCGCATTATCCCGCAGTGTCACGCACGACACGCATAGTTCCCGCTGTCTTTCCGCATCGCAACGCATTACCCCGACGATTTCGCGCATGCGTGAAGTCGTCGGGGCAAGTTTTAGTCACGCTTTGTCCCGCTCAGCAGCACGCTATATATATAGCGTGTAGTTTCACACCTTTAACCTCATTCCTCGACCTGCTGCGGACGATACATGATGCAGAATACCAGAGACACTGCTATTGCAGAACAGAAAAAGTGCCTATATATGGCAGCTGCAGGACTGCTACTTCTTGAAGTGCTGGACAAAAGGAAGCAAGAGGAAGAGCATGAGAAAGAAGAAGAGACGACTCCAACTAGAACAAGGAAAGCAAGGGCAGTGTGGGTTAGGAAATGGTTGACTAGAAGATATGATTTCGGACATTATGATCAGCTTTTGACAGAACTCCACAAGAAAAATCCCATAGGTTACAGGAATTACCTGAGAATTACACCTGACTTGTTCCAAGAGATGGCGGATAAGTTAGCGCCTCACCTTCAGAAACAGACTACACCATTTAGACGACCGCTTGAAATTTGACTCAAGTTGGCTGCCACCCTCCGCTTCTTTTCTTAGCCACTGGAAATTCCTATGCAAGTCTACAGTACAGCTTTAGAGTTGAAGGAAGTAAAACCTGCAAGTTCTTACTAGAAGTCTGCGAAGCCATCATTGCGGTCTACAAGGACGAAGTGCTCAGCTGCCCCAAAACTGAAGAAGAGTGGAAGGAGGTTGCTGGGAAGTTCACCTCCAGATGAAACTACCACAACTGTCTGGGGGCACTGGACGGCAAGCATGTTGCTATGAAGAAGCCACCAAAAAGGGCTCCTTCTATTATAATTACAAGGTCTTCAACAGCATTGTACTTATGGCAGTTGCAGATGCTGGGTATAAGTTCTTGTATGTTGATGTTGGGGCAGAGGGTGGTGCCTCAGATGGAGGAACATGGAAGAACTGCACGTTGCATGATGCCGAGAAACAACATCCACACTTGAGGAGGAGGAAGGAGAAAGAACATCCCTCTCTTTCTCTAGTATCTCTCTTTCTCTCTGGCCTGTCCTCTTTTTTGTCTTTTATTTATGGTCTTGGCCTTCCCATGGCATTCTTCTTGGTAGGCATGTTGTCTGTTCGATGGCGAGGGGCGTTGTGGCCATAATTTGCGATGGACCCGCTTGTATACGCACTGACGTTAGCGCCGGCGTCTGTCATTGGTCGTGAACTATGCTTGAACACTTCGTGAGCATTTCGTTCAATACGCGAACGGTTCGTGACGTGTGCGAACTATGTGTGAACTGGGCGTGCCATGATGACGTGAACAACTCGTAACAACACACTAACGACCGCACGACCACTCCGCGACACGCTCAAATTCGTGAACGTGGCTCAGACTTGCGCATCCACAACGTGAACAGTTCGTGAACAATACGTGGCATGGCGTGTAGTGGATTCCGATGGCACGCATTGACACGCAATGACACGCACCGTCGGCAGTGTGCGCGCCGAGTTCCCGCAGTGTTCACCCATGGTTCACGCAAGTGGCACGCACATTGTAAGAAATTGATGCGTGCTAATTTTTTGAAAATTTCAAAATTCTCTCTACGACATGGCACGCACCCCCGCACCCTTCACACACTCCTCACACTCGTTCACGAAGACTTCAATCATTAGCACGACATATTGCGTGGCATTGCGTGAACAGAAGTCGTACCAGTGTCAGGGTAGCTGAAATCAGAATATTCCAACAACATTGTGTAGGTAGTATGAGAACAGAGTCGATATTGATGCATTCGCACAGTCTGCTCTGGTTCTACACTATTCACGATAAACTAACGTTTACTTTTATCCATGGACCGGTTTGTAGATGCAATAAGATCCCTTTTCGTCTGACGTAGCTCGTGTAAAGAGTGAATGTCCAGGGTCCCATTCCACCAACCTTATTAAGCGCTAAGTAAGACTTAATTACTTTAAAGTTTGTTTCATCATTTATGTTTCCAAAATAAAAGTGCCAAAAGATATTTCATTTCGACTTATTATTCAAAAAGTAACTATTTATGTCAACTTAGTCATTCACTAAAACGCATTCAATAATTCGTGGTTTACAAAGTATGAGGAAAACAACAATGATGAAATATGTTTTTAAGTATTAAGGTATTACTTAGCGCTAGGTAAGATTGGTCGAATTGAATCAAGTTCTCCTAACTAGTAAATTTATCCTGACATCAGTGGATAAGTTGTTATGCTATGTCTGCAAACCCGAGCGCCAAGGATGAAAGCCACTGATACCATGTTTAACCCTTTCCCACATACAACAAATCTGCAGCAGACCTCTTTGAAATTATCTGGGCAAAAATATGGAAAATCTCTTTTAATGAAGGTTTAAATATTGGTTTAAGTTGAAAATATTGTGGCAAAAGGAGAAATTGCTCGATTAGAGCAATTTCCTCTTTTGTCATTACGATTTCAAAACGTAGCCTGCTGCAGAAGCGTAAGAAAGCGCCTATATGAGGGGAAAGGTTAAAGAATGGGGTATGAAGAACGGACCTGGCATCTAACCGAACCCGGGTCTATCGCTCTAGGGGGTCGTTTTAACAAATATGCACGACACCTTCAATAAGTCTATGAATGCTTGTTGAATTAAGATGCAATCATGGTGTCAAAATGGAAGAACAAAATGCATATTATGAGCGCTTTCCCATTTTGCCAAACTGTTTGCTAAAATCGTCTGCCACAGTTGTGTTAAATAGTGTTTGTTTGATTGTTTGGTGTTTGCCACCGCTTTCAACAATTGTTCAGTTATATCACGGCGTTTATTGGGAAATTCTGCTCAATTCATCCTGGAACGAGCCAGTCAGTCGTAATGCTAACCCTGCAACCATGTGCGCCAAAGGAGGACAGGCATTACTGCCAATTTAACGTCATAAGTATGACCCGGCCGGGGATCGAACCCACTACCAAGGTGGTGTGTTTGATGACAATGGTTACAAGTCTTAGTGAGAAGAAAGAAAAATATTCGTCTCAGCATTTTTATTTAACGGTAACAAGTAGAAACAACAACAATCACATTTTAAATAAATAAGAATATTTGTTGTTGATAGGTCATGTATTGAATCGGCGTCATTTAACCTCCGATAAGGGTGACGGTAGGGCTGGTGGTGGCGGTGCTGGTGGAGTTGAAGATGCCGCTGTTGGTCAAGAGAAGGATCAAAATCAAGAATCCGAACAACATCACTGAAATAAATTAACAGATATATAAATGAATGTAGGATATAACTATACAGACTATTTCAAAGATAAATATATAAATCGTTTAAAAGACAAATATATAAACAATATAGGGGGGAAAAATAAACGGATATATAGATGAATGAATAGACAAATGTTTAAATGATATTATTAAAAAGATAAATAAATAAAAGAATCAATATATAGATCAATGACAATTTATGTTTGAGCAATTAGATTATAGTACAACACTATGGTTATTCAATTCATATATGTATTGCGTTACGATAGTGTTGCACTAATTGGACGGTTAATGAAGATAACAGCACATCTCAAATATAATACTTACAAAGTCCCCCTTGTCCGACACCGAGTGGGTTAGAGCTCTGGGCTCCGTACCCACCGCCGTATGAGGGATATCCGTATGAGGCATAGCCGTACGACCCATAGTTTGCGGCCAAGGTCATTCCCAAGGTCATGCAGATGCAGGCAATGGCGAGAATTGAGAACTTCATTTTGATTTCTGTAAAAATAATTTAAAGTTCATTTAATCATTACTGTAATGTTAAACATCCACACATCGTTTGCTTTGTGTATGCATTCGTTTTGTTAATTCTGCTAATAAACCAGTTTATTGTTGATGTATTAGTTTGGGCACATTCTTGTATGCAGGTTTGAAGAGTTTTACCGCAATTTATATTCGTTTTTAACAAACACATTTTAAAAAATAACTTATTTTTTATTGCAAAGGAAATGCAAGTTATAATAATTTTCGATATTGTGTACAAATCTATAAACTCAATATAAATTAAAACGATTAAAACAATATAAATATAAACTATTCAAATCTAAAATGTTCAAGTTTTCTTACCTTGTTTGAACGACGACTGTTAATTTAGTTGTGATGTATCAGACAAACCTGGTCGTTTATATACTAACGAACGGTTACATCAAACAGTCCGTGCTTCCGCCATATTACGATAACCCATTTCCGGGTAGACAGATCACGTGATCGAATTTGACAGCATGTTTCTTGCAGCAATAAGCACTTGATATTATTACGTCATGTCTCGTTGGTTCGATAGTGTATACGGTGTATTCTTTTAAATGAGTTGATTTACGCTACTTCAACATAGATAGGCATATTCTGACGCATCAGACAACTTTTGAACACATAATGGCAAATGAAAGCATTGCTTAACTATATTATTGTCAACTATATTTAATAATATTACTGTCGTTTATAGAGATTTTTTCAAATACAAAATTGCCAAGATGTTTACAAAGTAGGCTGCTGCAGATGTGTTGTATGTGGGAAAGGGTTAATTGTATGTATTTTGGTTTTAATTATGCTACACTCTTGAGATATGCAGCGTTTCATCAAGAACATGGCATACATAAATATGTTTTCAAGCCGGTTGATCCAAGCCTACAACGAACACAAGAGTAGGTTTTAGTCGTTTCCACAGAATAATGGCTTTACTTATTTAACTTCATTCTTACTACGTTTGATTAAAATGTGTTGCAGCCGATATTTGTCTCTGTTAATTTTTTGATGGTTTTAACCCTTTCACATACAACACTTATTTGGTGGATGACTGTTAACCCTTTCCCTCATACAGACGCTTTCTGACGCCTCTGAAGCAGACGTCTTTTGAAAACATAGTGACAAAAAAAGAAATTGCTCAATTCGAGCAATTTCTCATTTTGCCACAATGTTTTCAACTCTTTTTTAATAATTAAACTCTCATTTTTGGAGATTTTTCACGTATTTGTTTATATGTATTCAAAGTCGTATGCTGCAGATTTGTTTTATGTGGGAAAGGGTTTCTTGTCAAAACATGATAGCAAATATCTTTAAATTTAAAGTACATGTATAACTATTAAAAAGGGGTGAAGACATTGTGGCAAACGGATAAATTGCTCATCTGTTGTCGTAATGGGGGTTTTTCTCTCTAAAAGTCGTCTGCTGGCATATGTTTCGAAATGCGTCTACATGCGGGAAAATGTTAATTTTGGAGCTTAAATCCAAAGCGGCCATCACTAACGGGTCATGATTAATGTGTTTTCTTTTTTAATGTAAGATTTAAGATACAACATACGATACACTGTATCTACATTCCGATACAACATTAACTAAAATGTGTTTAGTACTACTTTCCGGCAGACATATTCCCATGTGCTTATAGTATAATTATTAATGATTACATTTTGTTTCATATTTCAAGTATGTTATGACAGTAACAGTTTATAAGACAATGTTATTGGCGTGCTGTGTTATATTTGACTCTGTGTAGCTTAATTTTGCTGAAAATTAATTATTTAGGGGAAAACCCAGTAAAAGCCACAAACATTTCTTAAATTTACTGTGAGTTTTGTGAAAGGTAATGCAAATACTTAAGTAGATGTTGTACTTTCCACTCACGTCTACGCTGGTAATGGTGGTTATACATGTAAATACACAATGTATGTACCAAACCATGCCCTTTTCCACTGTATGGTATTAGATTTAAAGTATTTGACTATGGAATTTAAAGGTGCTGAACTCCAGATTATAGATAGTATATATAGTCAGAGACATACATATACATTTCTATTTAGGTCTCTGGTATAGTCAAAGTTCTCAAACTGTTCAAACGTTGTCTTGAACTATTAGAATCATAATTCTGAGATAAAATAAGAGTAATAATTTCACTTTCCAGTACAATAAACATCTGAATATTGATCGTTAAGCTTTACTTTTACTGGGTAGGCAGTAAGCCAATTTCTTTCTTATTACTTTCTTTGTTATCACTAATAGCAATATTTGAAGAAATTTCAACATTTCAAAATGTTGATCTCCATCTTGAGTTCAGCACCTTTAATGCCTCATGTCTAAATCAAGCTTCTGTTCTGTTCTATTCTGATTAAATATATGTGTTTGGTAAGGTTGTCCCGACACTATTTACCCGTTCTTACGGGTGTATGACAAGTTATATAGCATGTCTTAACAAATTCACGACAAAAGGCAATCTCGTCCCGCGGGAAAACCAGCATTATGGCCTCTGCGTCTCAGGGGGATAGAGGTATAGATATTCCTGAAAAAGAAAATGACAAGAGGTGAAACATGTATATCCGGGTAAGCCTGCGCGGCATGCTTATGCTGATCCGGATCGATACTTTACGCAGAGTCCACAATCTTGGTTTTCTCGCGGGACGGCTCATATTGTTTCCAAATAGCTCCACGTATATCCATAAATATTTAACCAAAATATGTTTTCAATTGTATATTAAAAAAGACACTAATGTAATACAAGATTGGTTGAGTGAGTATTGTTATCGAATACCTTTGTAATTGAGTGTGTCTATTGAAATATTGAGAAAGACACTAATGTAATACAAGATTGGTTGAGTGAGTTTTGTTATCGTATACCTTTGTAATTGAGTGTATCTATTGAAGTATTGAAAAAGACTATGTTGGTTGTGGTTGAGAGTCAATCTGTTTTTTAAAGTGGCATGAGTAAAACCAAAAAAAAACATATGGTATGAATTTCACCAATGAGTATCAACAAATAAATTAATTGCTAAGAAAGTCCTATTACCCCTGGATCACCCCTCGTACATGTACACGTAACTTCTTAATGCATCGGTGATGCAGAGGTCGAGCGTCCGCCCTTGGGTGCGGGAGGTCGCGGGTTCGATCCCCGGTCGGATCAAACTAAGGACTTTAAAAATGGTAGAAATGGCTTTCCTTCCTTGGCGCTCAGTGTCGTAGTTAATATTACGTCTGAATGCGCTGGTGATAAATGGACCAGCAGTATTGATACATTACGGTGGGAGCGGCGTTAATGACCATACAAACAAACTTTCTTCATTCGAATGAGACTGCAGCAAGTATATAACCCTTGTCTCTTTACACAATATGTATAGAAACATGGACTGGTCCGACTGTTTACAAATCGCAGACTATTCGCTTACATAGTAAAAACAGGAAAAGTAAACAATTGCAGGTCAATCGGGCGTGAAATGTCAACCTTATATTATATTAATCGTATATTAACCTTATATTAACACAATTGAAAGAGGAGCAAAACTACCTCTCAATACTACCCACACACATACGCTGTTTGACTCGTCTGCATAAGACACCGTTTAACATTATTGTGGCAAGATGAGACATTGCTCGTTTTGCCTCTCAGTGTTTTCATCCCCATTCAATAGTTAACCTTTCATCTATACACATGTGTTATTTCATTTGAGTCTGCTCTTGAAAGTTGTCTGCTGCAGAGTCGTTATATGTGTGGAAATATATTAAACAAAATAGTTTTACTTTTATACCGGAGATAACCCTTCACGAAGTTCAATTATGCATTATACTACTATGTTCAGGTACATGTAGGTCATAACACAAGAAAACAATCTTACATGTTTACAATGTATATCTTTTTAGCCAAGACCCTCGGAAATTTCAAAATCTGTGGTATTTATGACCTAATGTAATATTTGTATAAAAATAAAAGAGGACCGTAACAGTCTATGTTTGCCACTTTGTTTTCAACTCTATTTTATTTTTATACAATCGTTTATAAACAGTTTCCACATTTGGGTTCCACACATGTTTAAAAAATCATTACTGCACATTTGTTGTATGTGGGAAAGGGGGATTAGCTTTTCTCCAGGGGCTTCACGGATGCTTGTGCAAATAGATGTCGGACAGAGACTCCGGTTTCTGATCAGACTGCGATATTAGTTGATTGGAAAAGAAGCCGTTCATTTATCCTCTATCTCGTGTGAACGATTGATTGATTGTGGTTTAACGCCGTTTTCAACAACGTCATATCACGGCGACCAGTTCACCTACTCATGCGTTTCTTTGGTTTTCCCGAACCAGTACACCACACAACATACTGTCCAAGCAAATGGCTACTTTTCCACATAGAGTGCTAAACAGCCCATTGGTGAAAGACGAATGACGCAGGTCACAGTAACTTTTGTCAAACGTCGGAAAGAATGTTGGCCGAGCTGGGATTCGAGCCGTCCGTCTCAATACAGGAAGTCGCGGATTCAATCCACAGCTGAGTCATACCAAACTTAAATAAACGGTAGAAATGGATTCGTCTACTTCGCGTTCACGATTGTGTGGGTTACGTTACGACTGATTCGCTCGTGTCAGGAGAAATGGACCAGCAGTATATGCGTAAGACAACATGCAAACAAACTCTATCTTGTATCATTTTGAGCTTGTTGCGGGATCGAACAACTAGTTCGTGGACAATAGCAATTAGTAGCATGACAAGCCTCTTCACAAAAATACAAATACAAATGTACTAGATAACGTGTTTTTAACGACACAGCCAAGATTTATTTCTCTTCCTTTGCGGTAGTATATAGACGAAACGGGGCAAAATCGCATGCATATACGGGAGAAAATAGTTTTAATGGTAGTCACGATAATCGATCACCGATCACTGATCTATTGTTAGGAGATCGATACACATTACAGAAAATACAACAAATCACCTTGATCACCCACCTTCATCTAATTAACCCTTTGTCCGAACTTAAAAATGCGATGAACATACATGTAGTCCTTAACACAAACATCGGTGTATATTCTAAGCGGTCTCTAGCAATATTCACACATAAGTAACTGAAATTTATAAAACCCATTCTACCAATCTATATTTGTGAGATATTCTTAACTCAAATTAACACAATTCCTGTTTAAATAAACCAAATCGTTTATTAAATCAGAAA
>JASEVX010000008.1:45086861-45178640 GCA_031761405.1 Serripes groenlandicus | reverse complement strand
CCCCCTCCCCTCCTCTGAGGAGTACGACATTTTACAACAAGATAAAGAGATTCATCTAGGATTCTTAATTTCAAAATCCTCATCCTATGTTGTGGGTACTTAAAGGAATCGTTTGGGTACCCAAAACATAGGGTTTCGTTTAGTATTAAGAGAGAGGTATTTGGGAGGGGAAAGATAAGTTAACTCCCCTTTATCTAGCTCTTTGAAGAGTACGACATTTTACAACAGAAAAACTTTCATCCCTGCTTTTTGACATGTTTTTACTCGTCCTTAGGAAATTGAGCATTATAGATTAAATTATATAAACAGAGAAAGCAGAATATGTAAATTGTGCAATCATGGCTCTCAATGCAAAAAATCAATGCAATTATGTCTTTAACCAGGGACACTATATTACTGTAATATGGTGGACACTATATTACCGTTATATAGTGTCCCTGCTTTAACCCTTTCCCAAATATCACCATTCTGCAGCAGACGACTTTGAAACTATCTAGGCAAAATACACAGAAGAGCTCTATAAATGTAGGTATAATCACTGAAAAGAGTTGAAAACATTGTGGCAAAAGAAGAAATTGCTCGTTTTGAGCAATTTCTTCTTTTGTCGCAGTGTTTTCAATATCGTCTGCTGCAGAGGCGTTAGACAGCGTCTATACTGTATGTTGGAAAGGGTTAACAAAAAAACTATGTTGACATAGCTGTTTCTTAAATGTCTATTACGTAGAATTGTTTGTATTTTTATGCATTTGTATGTATTTGTATATATTCATGTCTAACGTCAGTATTTGCCATGTTATTGTTTTGTAAATGGCCAAAGGCAATAAATTTAGTAAATTTGAAACCTTGAAACGATTACTAACCCTTTCCAACATTAATCAAATCTGCAGCAGATGGCTTAGAAACCAATTTGGCAAATAGAATGGATAATCTCTATAAATATAATTATTGAAAAGATTTGAGATCATTGTGGCAAATGGGGAAACTTACTCATTGTGAGCAATACTTCTTAACCCTTTCCTATAAACAACAAATCTGCATAAAAAAGTTTTATAAACATTTTGGCAAATAAAGATAATCTCTATGAATAAAAGTATAATTATTGAAAAGGGTTGAAAACAATGTGGCAAAAGGGAAAATTTGCTCATTGTACGTAATTTCTATCAACTTATTCAAACATACATCAAATCTGTAGCAAATGGTTTTGGAAACATATTTACAATGATATAAATAGATAACCTCTACAAATAAAAGTATAAGTATTGAAAAGAGTGGAAAACATTGTGAAAAAAGGGAATTGTTCGGGGGTGTTTCAAAAATGTTTTTAAAGGTAGGCTGCTGCGTCGAAAGGCGTCTACATGTTTGAATGGGTTTCAGAAGTGCTCTATGATAATGACTATATCAGTCGTGGGAAATGTGACTTACGATTAGGATGCAGATATACCTTGATGCATCTTGTTCTTCAGTCTGTGCATACATGTATTATATCAGGGACGTAGACATGTCCCTGATTATATATATAATAACGTGCACAGCTTGATTCATGTAGGTAAACATGTGGTTTTAAAGTCGCTTAACCCTTTCACAACTGCAGACGCGTTTTGACGAATCTGAAGCACGCGACATGAGAAAACATTACGGCAAAAAAAAAAAATGCACATCATGCGTTTTTCCCCTTTTGCCACAATGTATCAAATATATTTCACAATTATTCATTGAGTTATAGAGATAATAACATCATATTGCTTAAATGTTTTCAAATTCTTCTGCTGCAGATTTTTTGTATGTGGGAAAGGGTTAAAGCAAATGTTATAAATACTTTTCAATTGTTCTAGCCAAAGGGTAATTGTCACTCCTCAGGGGTCGATAGGCCATATCAATTAAAGTAAGTTTTTAACTCCACCCTTTTTTGGTCAATTGTAAAATCGTGATACAGTAGTAAGAGTATTTATATTTACAAATGACATGAAAATGCTTGTTTATCCATTCTAGTCGAGTCAAGTCAATGCATTTATTGATAATATAGGCCTCGGGCGCAACATATTTTACAATACATGAAACGTACATGAAAGTTTGTTTTTCTCATTATCAAAATATATATTAAGGACATAATATACAAAGATAGATATATATATATTATTGTCGTCTCGGAATCAGATCCATTTGCCGTATGGAAGCAATTTGTAGCAGACGACTTGTTGCGAATCTAAAGACATCTTGACATTTTTTACATTTTGAGATACGGCAGTAAATAATCGTCTGTAAAATGAGAAACGTCTTGTTACAAGCAAAGATTACTTTTCCAACAATATTTCCCAAAACAATCTATATATATATATATGTTATTGTCGTCTCGGAATCAGAGCCCTTTTCCGTAAAGAAGCCATGTGTAGCAAAAGACTTAAGGCGGATCAGAGGAGAAATATCACCAATCTCGACAATTTTTACATTTTGAGATACGGCAGAAAACGATCGTTTGTAAAAGGAGAAACTTCTTGTTACAAGCAAAGACTTTTCCAACAATATTTTCCAAACCAATCTGCTGCACACACGTCAAAATGTTGTTGCTTTTTAAAGATATTTGGCAATGTGCATCTTTACCAATAAATTTGGTCCTTTTGACATGAGTGGATAAGGATCAGTTTGCACAACCATACTTTCTGCTCTAAAAGCAAAAACTTAAGCCAGGACATAATGCTTTTGAATAAATGTGCATATCAAGATTAGACAGCCCAAGATGCGCTGAGTGTTCTGAAACTACAACAATCGCATATTCTATTAAAATAGGTTTCATTGCGACGCCGTTGTATTAAAGTAAACTATAAGCCAGCCATAATGCTTTTCCTTTTTTTTTTTACTTATTGGCGGAGATTGCAAATTCAAACCGCCTCGGTGGTATAGAGTCCGCCTCGGTCCCGAGTGATCGCGTTCGATCCCCGGCTGGGTAATTCTCAAGACTTTAAAAATGATAGTAATTGCTGCCGTCCTTGGCGCTCAGGGTTGCGGGGTTAGCATTACGAATGACTGCATGACAGGTGTAAGGATAAACGGACTATTAGTACTGGTAACATAAACATAAAACGCCGTGATATAACTGAAAAAAATTCTAAAAACGTATATGCGCTCAGAAATTATCTCTTTGCTCCAAATAAGACTTGTATGGTCGAATCTGAGAATGCATTTACTTCATAGCAATCATCTGCAGCAGACGAGTTAAAATGTGGATAAATGGACCAGTGCACGAGAAACTGTGAACGTTGGCATATCTGAACAGTGTAGGTTCTGAGCGTTAAGTCAACCTTCTCAGTTGGAACAAGTTGACATAATCTTCTTCTTAAAAGCTTGTGTTAGTTAATATGGACAGTGTACATCTTGATCAGACTGATTGGATGCACAAGCTGATATGAATATATACTGTTCACATAAGCTTACTTGTACCTTTTCCAATAAACATGTTCAAATGAACCGCGGTAGTTAACCCTTTCTCTCATATAGACGCTTTCTGACGCCTCTGCAGCAGACGGCTTTTTGAAAACATAGTGACAAAAGAAGAAATTACTCAATACGAGCAATTTCGCCTTTTGCCACAATGTTTTCGACTTTTAGTCATATGTTATCCATTCACTTATAGAGATTTTCTATTTTTTGACAAAATATGTTCAAAGTCGTCTGTTGCAGAATTGTTATATGAGGGAAAGGGTTAAGTGAGTAGCGATGCAGGATGTCAAGTCTTTCCGGCGTTTGACAAAAGTCAATTCAAAAAGAACATTCCCCCTTCCACCACTGAGCTTATAGTTTATGTTTATGTTTCAGTCATATCACGGCGGCCAGTTCACCCACACATGTGTTTCCTGGTTTTCTCACAGTGGTACTCATCACAATATTCTTTGCAAGCAACTGACTGCTTTTCCAGATCATAGTAGACTGTTAGCCCATTGGTGGAAGACGAATACACTTGTCATGTGACTTTTGTCAAACGTCGGAAAGAATATTGTCGAACTGGGTTTTGAACTCACTACCAAGTTGGATTGACAGCTCGCGTCGCTTCAGGCCGACTCAGCTACCGGGGCTCGGCTCAGATCTAGTTCAGACGTCGATGTCGCGCAGGGTGATCTGAATTAGCATTGGTTGACAAACGCTATATTGTTTGATTTCCTCTTAGCCGTCCTTCTTAAACTCCAGAGATATAAATTAATTCCAAATTAACCATGTTTGTTTGTTTTTTTCCTGTCATGTGTATTTAGTATGAATATGTAAGGTTTTTAGACAATGTATTTTGTACACGTCAATGATACACTGTTTTGTCTGTCTCTCTGTCTGTCTGTCTGATATAACTGAATAATCACTGAAAGCGGAGTGAAAAATCGTACAAACGAACAAACAAATCCTTCTCAACTTTACTGTGTGCGTGAACCGTGAACGGACCGTAATAATTACCACTACTGTACATATATTTCGCATAAACATTGCTTTAAATCGAACACAAATTACATCTCTAGGTTTTTTATGTTGCAAAGTAATGCAATTTATTGTTGTGATAATGTTCTTACTTTTTTATAGTAATTTCAGTTTTATAAACGACCTAATTAATTTCTATAAATTAGTTTTATCAAACATTTATCTAATTGTGGATGTAGTTTAGCATTAATATATTCAGATAAATCATGGAAGTAAATAGTGATTAATGATTAAAAGCCTTACTTTCACTCTCTCCTCATTTATCTGTATTTAACCGTTTAGAAAACATTGTGACAAAAGAAGAAATTACGAAAAATGAGCAATTTCTCCAGTTTTAACAGTGTGTTCATCTCTATTTTCAAATTTTCCTTTAAATTAATTGTTTACATAGATGTAGACTAAGTTGCCTCTAGAAGATTTGATGTATGTGGAATAGTTATTTGTTTTACAGTTCGATTATTGATGAAAATCCTAAAAGATACACACAGTTGGGAGACAATTTTACACATAATAAGATATAGTACTTTTAAACAAATAGAAACAAATACAGGCATTTGACGGAATTACGAATTCAACATTATTCTGGGATAAGTGAAGGTTTACCAACATTAATATACATGTAATAAAACAGATTGTACTTTTAAACGAAGAGAAATGAATACAGGAAGGGGATGGGTTTCCAAATTCAACGTTGCTATATATTTTTATTTTAGTGGATTTTAACCTACACAAATTGTGGACAAAATTACAATTCATAAATGTATATTTACACTTATTGACTATATATTGAAGAGTTTATGAAGAATGGAACAAGTTTGATAAACAATTGTTGAAATAATTGGAAAGAAATACAACGAAACTTAAAATTATTGTTGAGAAATCCAACAAAACCTAAAACAAACGGAAAGAAATCCAAGAAAAAATAACTGTGAGTGGAAACAAAAGCATAATTAAATAATGGGAAAGATCAAAGCTCCGTCGAATTCGGATGAGAAAGAGTTAGACGTGCGTTCTGACCTTGGTGACATAGAGAGTCGGGACTGGGTACAGAGTGCAACGGAAGGCACCGTGTCAGATCGCACATGGATTGATAACTGGAACAAGGTATTTATGTTCGATTATATCAGCTTTGATTGACACTGCTCATTTGATTTGATTTAAAATAAATATACAACACCAAATGACATAGACCAGGACAGCCAATCGTATGGTAACAAGTATTGGACTGTGCCGGTCCATTTCAGCCTACGAATCCACGCGGTTTAACTTGGAATTACATTGTTCGTCAATTATTCCTAGAAGTGACTAAGAAATTTCTGATAGACAAACTTGTCCATGTGTATCGGAGCTTTACCTACAACTGTAATGCCATTGCTAAGGATGGTTTTCGTTTATACTTTATTATGATTGTGATAAAGATGTACATGTAGTAACATAATATTCAGATTACTCTACGGCTTAACCAACCAAGTTGCACTAAGTCTGGTGTTGTTTTGGTTTCATTCAATTCTAAATAAACGCATCTTATTAACAAAAAGTGTTTCTGATACTAATATCGACGTTTGCTGTAAATGCGTCCAGGGGCGGCTGTAAGAAGAAATGCGTCAAATGTAGAATACGTAATGATTTAAATGCATGTTTCAGATGCGCGCCAGATGGCACCCCAGTTATTTGTTTGGTACTGGACAAATACATAGGTACTGGGACGCAGATTATATGACAGCGGTAAGTTTTCATTTTGAATAAGTGTCACTTTATTAGCCACGTGTATTGGTATGGGAAGGTCGTGGCCAAATCCTACTTCATACCATACATTAAACATATTATTAGTATATAGTAGTTAGTATATATAATATATAATGCACATTGATGGCATAAACATACAATTGCTAAGGTTTTCCATTTGACAATATATTTAAATTGTATTTTACGCCGGTTACAACATTGTTTTCAGCCTCAGCACCAGTGCATATATTGGTTGTGAAAAAACTGTTACTGGTGCCGTGTTAATCGTCTTGATCGTGCATGCGCCGTATTTAACTGTCAGCGATGGGGTATATCCGTAGTTCTTTTTTTTATATAATTAAAATGTAAATTAAATGTACCGGCGTTAAGCCATCGCGGGTCACCCATCCAGGCACTAACCGCGATGAACGTTGCGTAACTTTACAAAAAGGTCAACCACTCTACCAACGTCGCTATAAAAGCCGGCTTCCAAAGCAAGGCTGTAGAAGTGATATTTATACCCGTTCCCGTTCTATTTCTCCCTCTTTTCTCTTGACTTCGACCCGAAGCCACACAACCAGAGCGGAATCTATGTTACATCACTGGGAACCACCGGGGTTTTAATAACAGGAACATGGGAGGTTATTGTGCTAAATTTTGCGATTTTAAGAATATATTAAGGGCAAAAGAGGACGCGCATGCGCAGACAAATGTTTACAATAATTCTGGGAGATCGAGGTCAACACGTTGGGAAAAGGTATTTTTGTTTTCGTTTTACGTATTTAACTAAAAAACTATTGTTATCATATATTTATATCATATATTTAAAATCGGGTTTCGTGTTAGTATTTCTTTAGCCATAAAAATGCTGATTCCCGCGCTAACATCGAACTGCTGCATCTTGCAGCAACTCTTGTATTATTTATTCATGATCCCTGGGTAAACAAACCAGTCCTATGCTCTGTCTTGACAAAGGGCACGCTACATGTACCATGATCGTTGCAACTGATGGTCGAACCGGGGTGTCCTGTTTCAAAATATTCGAGGCTAAATATATGTGTTTTTATAAAGGTTCATAAACGTTTATAAAACTATGAAAACTCACCATATTTTTCTAAGGAGGGTAACATATTGTTACAAATGAAGAAATAACTCATTGTGATCAATTTCTCTTTCAATTTCTCTTTCCGCCACAATATATTTCACATGCCATCTGTTGAAGGCGCGTTTAAATGAGTCTGTATGTCGCAAAGGGGTAAATAGATGTAACAATGGTACAATGACTTATTTCAACTGCAGTAAACAACAATGACTGTATGTAACCCTTTCTGATTTGCAGGACGCTATTTGAAAACATGCGAAATATTATTTTCACGCTCTATACTTAGAAACAAACAGCTATTTACTTAACTATTTATGTTACAGGATTACATAGTGCCTGCCGCCGCTGAACGTGAGATATCCAGCTACCCGTATCCCTATCCAACGATTCAACAGTCCACGAGCGTCACGGACAAATCCGAAGATGAGTATAGACGTAAAGGAATGTGCAGTACATGCTGTTGTATCATTATTGTGCTCATTCTGGCAGCAGTGATTACAATACCTATAATATTTGCTGTTATACTATCAACCTCATCAGGTAAGCTGTGCATCACATCGGTAACTCTCCCTAAAGTAGACTCTTCCATATTCAGAATCGGGCGACATGTTAATATATATTTTAGAATAGTTTAATAACTAAGGCAAATAATGCTTAGTTCCGGTGAGATAGCTCGCTGAATCTGTACTGTTTGCAAATCCTCAATTGTGTCATTGGCACCGAATAAGTTAAAATTGATTTCTGTTTCGAACGTGGACCTTTCTTACGGCGTTAAAAAGCACTAATGACATTATACTGGCGATTGTCAAGAAGAGATTGCAATGAGTCTGGTACCCGGAGTATTATAGTAATTTTGAAGGTCAGGCATGGCACAACAAGTGTTAAGGTACTTCATAAAGGTGTGCAATACCTTGTTGGTACTAATACTACTGATTTTATTCTGCATGAATATGTATTCTTTATTTACATGTACATCTGAGAGCAAGTACTGCGTCTATCGTAGCTAATGGGTTACACATAATGAACTACACGGTTGTTCAAAATAAAGCATCGTTTTATGATTCAATTATTTTATTTATGCCAAATACAACAATTCTTTTGAAGACGCTTTGAATACATCCAGACAAAATCATTTAAAACTCTCTCTATGAATGAAAATATATTACCGGACTGAGTTGGAAAAATGTCGCAAAATGTCATCTGCTGCAGATGGTTCACACTGCGTCTGCATGTAGCGCAGGGCTATAAGTTGATATTGCACGAAATGAACTTATTGTTTCTTTTCTATTCCAGCGTCGTCGCCAACAAACATTGTAGGTGAGTTTCTGTTCACTTTGGAAAACTGTCCCAGACATGTGGAAACTGTACAACATTAATTTTTGCTCAGAGTGGCCTTCGTCTTCCCCAAGTGGGAAAATTGCCAGTTATTCGGAAAAATTGTTCTGTGGAACACTAGTGCGGGAAAGTCAGGATAAGCATGTTAGGTGAACTAGCCGCCATGTTATAACTGTATTACCATTGAAAATGGCGTTAAAAACAAAACTATCAATCAAATGACCATTAATATCGCTTGATACAATTTTCGTTTGAAACCAAAATACTAAACATACCCGTCAGATGCATTGCTTAGGCGAGAATGTTCCCATTTTCGTCCTCTGATATGAAATAAATGGGTCACGAATTAGCTGTGTGAAATGGTTGGTATTATCAAATACATATACAGTGAAACTTCTGTATAACGACCACACATGGGAACACAACAATGTGGCCTTGTTCATGGGTGTTCTTTAATTACAGGGTCATTTATGCAGACAATTAGTAATTGGGAAGCTAAAAGTGTTGATGCTTTAGACAGGGAATCGCCATTCCGAGGTGGTCTTTAGCACAGGTGTGACTGTAGCTATAATCCGCATCATTACATTCACAGAGTCAGCATGCTGGTAAAGATTAAGATCAAAGAAGGAACGGAGACACAGTCTGATCTTGGGCATTTCGAATCACCAACATCGGGTTATTAACTGTTCTTTTACTTGGTTGTTTCAATGATTATTTTCTATTTATATCGGACAGGAAAAGTCACAAACGAGTTGATACTTGTTAAAGTAAGCTATACAGAAGCATTGACTAACAGATCATCACGCGACTTTAAGGAGTTAGCAGCAGAGTTTGAAAACCAGGTGAGTTAGAACGGTAGGTGGTCAAGGTCGAACGAACACCGACAAACGTGACACCATAATTAACTTTTTTTTTTTAAGAAATAATATAATAGTTTATGGCGGTTCTTTCTGAGTGAATTTTATCCCAAAAAAGTAATCGATTTACGTTAGTTTAATCTTGTTTATTTTAGAACGGTTAATATTTAGCTTAAAGCTTGAACAATCTTAAAGGCAGAACCCGCTCATCACGGGATTCGATCATTGGACCATTGGAACGAGAGGCCTATGCTACATCTGAACAACAGTCTTACTTAACTAACTTATATACATGTCCTTATGTAGTATTGATAAACATTATGACAACAACGATGTCGTACTTTAATAGCATCCAGAATGCGATAATACTTTTCAACCTATAGCCTACTAAATTCAATGAACTTTAAACAACACACTATTAATTGCTTAGAGGTTAATGCATATCAATTTACTTGACTATTTTAATAATTGATACAAATGTAGCGAACACATTGGATTGGGATGAGACTGCAAGTATGTTCAGACCGATCTTAGTCTACCTCGATCGCAAATGTTATTAAACCCTCTCCCACATACAATAATTTTGTAGACGACGACACTGTTTTGATACGATACTGTTTTGATACGACACTGTTTTGATACGACACTGTTTTGATACGGTACTGTTTTGATACGATACTGTTTTGCTTCAGATGCGAATTCTGTACGAGTCAAATGTAACACAGGGACAGTTTTCAGGAGCACGTGTAAACTTCATAACGTAAGTACACAACACATCGAGGGCTTGGCGTGAAACGGTTGTAACTAAAATTGGTATTTTTTTACCAAGGTTAATCACCTAGCCATAGAGTCTTTATAATCGTTGAATAATTGTTTACAAAGGGGTCAAAATAGGTTTTTAGTTACAACCGTTCTTGTTTGGTATTGAACGACGCTTTCATCATATTTTCAATTATATCACGGCGTTTCCTGTACTACTAGTCCATTTATCCTGAAACCAGCCAGTCAGTCGTATATGCTAACCCCGCAACCCTGAGCGCCACGGAGGGCATCCACAACTACCATTTATAAAGTATTTGCTATGGCCCGACCTGGGATCGAACCCACGACCCCCCGCACCGAGGCATTAAAGCTCTACCACTACGGATGAGGAGCGAAGTACACAACACAACACAAGCCTTGTCTTTGACATCCATGTCAATATAATATAGAGAAGAAAGGAAAGTGACCTTTTAAGAGTCATGGTCAAATGTTACTTTGTCGTATGTAATCAGGCCGTATTTTTAAAATCTTTATATTTTTCTTTTATGACAGATTTTGCCTCTGTATAGGAGTTCCCTTAAATACTTAAAAATGAAATTCATAAGGAAAACTCAGATAACATATTCCTGTTATTTCCCTAAAATGATTTATGGAAATAGTTCAATATGCATTGTTTGTCACTTAGACATTAAATTTTACCAAATTTCCTGTTGGACGAAAAATGGAGTGGTCCAATTTAAAACATGGAAACTCGACTTTGTGAAATACGGCATTGAAATAGTTAATCGTTACTGCCATTGTTTGAAAGCAAATCCAGAGGTCGTATTTCCTGTGAGGTATAACTTCCTTGCACAATATTAAAAACGTTTAGCCGTTGCTGGCAAATTTATATTACATCTAGACAGTCAATGAAGGTTCTGGTGAGAGTGTGCGAATGCACATGCTCGCCTGAGTCTTCACTGATCGCACAGGAAATAATACCCAAAATCACTCAACACGGTTTAACTACATTTCGCAGATGCAGCATGGACATAGTCAAGAATTCGACGGTAAAATGTCTTCCAAACAGTAACGGTAGTATCAACGTCAATTACGATTTATTTTTCGATGTCAAAAACATGCGGATACCACCCCACAATGTATTACGAGACATCCTACTGTCTGTAGACCGCGACACGAGAGACGTTGGACTGGGGATGTTAGGCGAGTTACGTTTTCGAATTGACTCCCATGGCATAACCGACAGTGAAATAGTACAACGCAATGGTCTTAATGTATCACTGCCAGAACTACATAGAGTTATGATAACAACGAACAAGATACAAGAAAGCAGAACAGGACCAGGAGTTTCGTCAGTTTCCACACTGAATACTTCTACTCAGGGACCGACAGAATCAACTCCGAAAATAACGCAAACATCAACTTCAGCTGCGTCCCCATCAAACGTTGTAGGTGAGTTATGCTCTACTTTGAAATCAAACACAGACACAGACATATGAGAACTGTGCACAAGTAATTTGTGCTCAGAAATGAACTCTATGCTCCAAATAAGCGGCATTCGTCTCCTCCAGTGGAGTAAAAAGTCTTTCTTTTAAGGTGGCCAGTTATCCGGGAAGATTGTTGTGTGGACCTAGTGCGAGAAAGCCAGGAAAAGCACGTTAGGTGAACTATCCGCCTTGATATAACTGTAGTATCATAGAAAATGGAGTTAAACACAACACTATCAATTACATAGCCCTTCATATTGCTTGATACATACCTGTCAGATGTATTGCTTAGGCATGAATCGAGCCCCGGTAGCTCAGTCGGTAGTGACTCGGGCTGTCTGTCCAGGGGTTTTGAGTTCTAACCACAGGTCGGCCATAATTCTTTCCGACGTTTGACAAAAGTCACTGTGACAAGCGTGATTCGTCTTCCACCAATGGGCTATGGTCTATGTTAAAACGTAGCAGGTTGCTAGGAAAGAATGTTGTGTGGAGTACTAGTGTGAGAAAGCCAGAAAACACATGAGTAGGTGAACTGGCTGCCGTGATATAACTGAAACATTGCTGAAAATGGAGATAATCAATCAATCACTGCTTAGGCGAGAATTTTCCCATTTTCGTCCGTTAATATGAAGTAGATGGGTCACGAATTTAGATAACCTGTGTGCAATGGTATTATCAAATACATGTAGTTATAATCAAAATAATTACATTAACAGAGTCAGCATGCTGGTTAGACTTAATATTAAAGAAGGAACAAATACACAGTCTGATCGAATCACCAACATCAAGTTATTAACTGTTCGTTCACTTGGTTGTTTCAATGATTATTTTCTTTTTATATCGGACAGGAAAAGTCACGAATGAGTTGATTATTGTTAAAGTAAGCTATACAGAAGCATTGACTAACAGATCATCACGCGAGTTCAAAGAGTTAGCAGCAAAGTTTGAAAATCAGGTGAGTTAGAACGGTAAATGGGCAGTTCCACATGCGGAACCCCGGTAGCTCAGTCGGTAGTGGTTGTCAATCCGGGGGTTGTGAGTTCGAATCCCTGCTCGGTCAACATTCTTTCCGACGTTTGACATAAGTCACTGTGACACGCGTCATTCGTCTTTCGCCAATGGGCTTACAGTATATGTGGAAAAGCAGCCAGTTGCTTGGAATATATGTGTGTGGCTTACTGGTTTGTGAAAGCTAGGAAACACATAAGTAGGTGAACTTGCTACCGTCATATGACTGAAATATTGTTGAAAACGGCGTTGAGCCCAAATCTATCAATCCACATAAAAAACGACACTCATTGTTTTGAGACCAGCAAAGATTGAGATCGGCCTGTAGCTCCACATAGTCTTTTCTGGGTAATCCTTGTTCCAATCCTGTCGTAGATGTATATAGGAAGCTTCTAATTAACGTACATGGTCATAAGCCGTCTGTCTATACGTACAGTATGCAACTATCTCTCTCTCAAAATCGCCAGAGCGTCAGTTTTTTGCGTGTTAAGACTAAAATGATGGTTTGACTGCAGTTCAAACGACTGTAATTGATCAATCCATCAATTTTCTATACAAAGAGAAAATGAATGTCCTTGAATAGTTTGAGTTTCAGCCTCACAAAATGGTACACTTTTGAGTCACGAGCGTCAGTCTCGGTGCAGAAGGTCATGGGTACGATACTGTTTTGATACGATACAACTGCTTTGATACGAAAATGTTTTGATACGTCAATGTTTTGCTTCAGATGCGAATTCTGTACGAGTCCAACGTTACACAGAGACAGTTTATAGGAGTACGTGTAAATTTCATTACGTAAGTACATAACACGAGACAAGCCATGTCTTAAGTTGATATTTCTGTTAATATTATATTGACAAGAAAGAAAAGTGACCATTAAAGAGTCAGTAGCCAATTTTACTTTGTCATATGTGAAACAAATACCTATCCATAAAACTCATAAGGAAAACTATGTCCCTTTTTTTCTATCAAGAGTTTTATGGAAATAGCCCCTAGTGCCTATAAGAGTGCTAAATGCAGCTTTATGCTCAATAGTTCTACAAACTGCATTCTATAATGAAAAGATACGATAGTTGTTTATTGCCTTTAACTTAAAATATAAAATTCGCAAGTAAGAAATTGATATTTATTTGAGTTAAACGCCGTTTGCGACGATATTTTAGATATATCACGGCGGCCAGTTCATCTAACTTGGGTTTCTTGGCATTAATAGTTTTATATTTATCCATTGACTTTTAATGGTCCAAACTCGGACAGCCCACGCAGACATGATGGCCTATTAGTTTCTCCGTTGTTACCAATTACTCCAATTAAGTGGCCTTCAAGCTTCATGGGTATATTGATGACGGTCTGATATGTTCTCGTCATAAGTCAACGTCACAAAAAAAACCGACGTTCAGGATTTAGCGCAATCTGAGCATTATCTTCCCTATTCACAATCAAGTTAAAACAAGCACATGTGATCGAGTATGGCCAAATAACCTAACCACACGTATGTAATTTAATCATTACTGCCATTGCATGATAGCAAATCCAGAGGTCGTATTTCTTGTGAAGTATTACTTCCTTGTTTTCCTGTGTAGCATAGCTAAAAAGTACATCTTTGTGAAATGAGTGAACATGGTACTTTGGTTTTTAAGAATTTGTTGGTATGGCATTTTACGGCGCTTTAAAAAGAAAAAAAAAATTCAACGGCGTTTCCTGGGTAGGACACTAGGACCTGATCCTTGTACCCTGACCTCAGCGAATCAGTCGCAACTCTCACAATCTTGAGCGTCTTAGGTTGCATCTAGACGGTCAGTGAAGGCTCTGGTATGCAGACGCACCAAGACCCCAAATCGCTAGATGCGGTCTATTTATTATTTTGAAACATGTTTATCAAGATCTAGAGCTAGTTACTAGATTTGTGAAATACTGAAGATGTAACTTACGAACGAAATTTAGAACGATAAAGAAAATGTCATCTTTGCCAGCCGGCTATGGGTATTTTGTAAGTAGTCAATATTTCTATTTTTTGGACAAGAGATATGCATCTAGGGCTACATTTCATCCATTCTCGGTACCCAGGCTATTCCTAAAATATATCATACCATAGGCAAATTGGCTAGCGAAACTTCGTAAAGCATGCACCACGATTTCCTACGTAAAAACACTGTAATTTTCGTATCGCATAAGGTGTGTGTCATGCGGCCAATCAAGCGGCTGTATTGTCACCTTATGAATTATTCATGAGTACGAGATGTGTACAGCCAATTTGCCCAGGGTATCATATAGTTTAGGAATAGCCTGGGTACAGAGGATTTATTTCATCTAGACGAACAGTGAAGTCTTAGGTGAGTCTGTGTGGATGCACATGCTCGCAATTCTTCACTGACCGTACAGGAAATAATACGAAAAATCACCCAACGCGGATTAACTACATTTCGCAGATGCAGCATGGACACAGTCAAGAATTCGACGGTAAAATGTCTTCCAAACAGTAATGGTAGTATCAACGTCAATTACGATCTATTTTTCGATGTCCAAAACATGCGGATACCATCCCACAAGGTTTTACGAGACATCCTACTGTCTGTAGACCGCGACGTGAGAGACATTAGACTGGGGCTGTTAGGCGAGTTACGTTTTCGAATTGACTCCCATAGGATACTCGAAAGTGAAATAGTACAACGCAATCGTCTTAATGTATCACTGCCAGACCAACATAGAGTAATAATAACAACGAACAAGATACAAGAGAGCAGGAATGGACCAGGAGTTTCGTCAACTGAGACGAATCGCCCTGATAAAGATAAAACAGCCCATGAAGAGAGAAGTTTCAAACCCATTAATGATACAGATGCAGCTGCTGTAATTATAACTCGTAAGATAATAATCAAAACGTCTCAACCCGATACAATCGTTGGTATCATTAAAAAAGATGTTGATCACACAAGAAACGGGACTGGTATATTAATACATGCAAACAAACGTACAACTGGAACCGTATCAACGACTACTACGATTCAAACTCCAACGACGACTACTTCTACGCCAGTTTCAACAATGAATACTTCTACCCAGGGACCGACAGCATCAACTCCGACAAAGACAATTTCTTCTTCAGCTCCAACAACGACAACTTCGACTCCAACTAAAATAACGCAAACTTCAACTTTAGCTGCGTCCCCATCAAACGTTGTAGGTGAGTTATGTTTTACTTTGAAAACAGACACAGACATTTGAGAACTGTGCAAAAGTAATTTGTGCTCAGAAATTAACTCTATGCTCCAATTAAGCGGCCTTCGTCTCCCCCATTGGAGTAAAAACTATTTATTTTAAGGTGGCCAGTTATCTGAGAAGATTGTTGAGTGGACCTAGTGTGAGAAAGCCAGGAAAAGCACGTTAGGTGAACTAGCCGCCTTGATATAACTTTAGTACCATAGACAATGGGGTTAAACACAAAACTATCAATTACATAGCCCTTACTATTGCTTGATACATACCTGTCAGATGCATTGCTTAGGCATGAATCGAGCACCGGTAGCTCAGTCGGTAGTGACTCGGGCTGTCTGTTCAGGGGTTTTGAGTTCTAACCACAGCTAGGCCATAATTCCTTCCGACGTTTGACAAAAGTCACTGTGACAAGCGTGATTCGTCTTCCACCAATGGCTATGGTCTATGTGGAAAAGTAGCCAGTTTCTAGTAAAGAATGTTGTGTGGAGTACTAGTGTGAGAAAGCCAGAAAACACATGAGTAGGTGAACTGGCCGCCGTGATATGCTGAAAATGGCGAAAATCAATGCTTAGGCGAGAATTTCTCAATTTTCGTCCGTTAATATGAACTAGATTGGTCACGAATTAAAATGACCTGTGTGCAATGGTATTATCAAATACATGTAGCTACAATCCAAATCATTACATTCACAGAGTCAGCATGCTGGTAAGGAATAAGATTAAAGAAGGAACAGAGACACAGCCCGATCTTGGTCCTTTCGAAACACCAACATCGGGTTATTAACTGTTCTTTTATTTGGTTGTTTCAATGATTATTTTCTATTTATATCGGACAGGAAAAGTTACAAACGAGTTGATACTTGTGAAAGTAAGCAATACAGAAGCATTGACTAACAGATCATCACGCGAGTTCAAGCAGTTAGCAGCAGAATTTGAAAACCAGGTGAGTAAGAACGGGAGGTAGGCAAGGTCATACGAACACCGACAAACGTGCCATCATAATTAACGTTTTAGTTTAAACATGTTTATTTTACAAGGTTTGATATTTAGCTTAAAGCTTGAACAATCTTACAGGCAAAACCCATCACGGGTTTCGATCATTGGACCATTGGAACAAGGGGCCGATGCTCTACATATGCACAACAGTCTTACGTAACTTACTTACATACATGTCCAAATGTAGTATTGATAAACATTATGACAACAACGAACCCGTACTTTAATAGCATCTAGAATGCAATAATACTTTTCAACCTATAGCCTACTAAATTCAATGAACCGTAAACAACACAATATTAATTGACTTGACTTTTTTAATAATTGATACAAATGTAGCGAACACATTGTATCAGGATGAGACTGCAAGGATGTTCAGACCGATCTTAGTCTACCTCGATCGCAAATGTTATTAAACCCTGCCCTACAAACACTAATTCCGTAGACGACGACTTTGACATCGTCCAGAAAAATATATGGAGAATTTCTTTATATAAAAGTTACGTTTTAGAGTATGATAGAAAACATTGTCGACACAGGTTAAATAGCTCATTTTGAGCAAGTGTTTCTTTTGCCACCATGTTTTCAAAAATCTTCTGTTGCAGAGGCGTCATAACTCGTCTATATAAAGTAAAGAATGGATATCGAGATAAAAGTAAATGATTGTTTTGATATGATACTGTTTTGCTTCAGATGCGAATTCTGTACGAGTCAAATGTAACACAGGGACAGTTTTCAGGAGCACGTGTAAACTTTATAACGTAAGTACACAACACATGATTGTTTGGTATTGAACGCCGATTTCATCATATTTTCAATTATATCATGGCGTTTACTGGGTAAGTAACAAGTACTACTAGTTCATTTATCCTGAAACCAGCCAGTCAGTCGTATATGCTAACCCCGCAACCCTGACCGCCAAGGAGGGCAGCCACAACTACTATTTATAAAGTATTTCTATGACCCGACCTGGGATCGAACACACGACCTCCCGCACCGAGGCGTTAACGCTCTACCACTACCGAGGAGGTGCGAAGTACACAACACAGCACAAGCCTTGTCTTAAGTTCACATTCGTGTAAATATAATATAGAGAAGAAAGGAAAGTGACCTTTAAAGAGTGAGGGTCAAATGTTACTTTGTCGTATGTAATCAGGCCGTATTTTTAAAATTCTTTAATTTTTTCTTTAATGACAGAGTCCGCCTTTGTATAGGAGTTCCCTTGAATTCTTACAATTGAAATTCATAAGGAAAACTCAGATAACATATTCCTTTTATTTCCCTAAAATGATTTATGGAAATAGTTCAATATGCATTGTTTGTCACTTATACATTAAATTTTACCAAATTTCCTGTTGGACGAAAAATGTAGTGGTTCAATTTTAAACATGGAAAAAAAAGAATGGAGTGGTCCAATTAAAACATGGAAAAATCAACTTTGTGAAATACGGAATTGAAATAGTTAATCGTTACTGCCATTGTTTGAAAGCAAATCCTGAGGTCGTATTTCCTGTGAGTTATAACTCCCTTGCATAATATCAAATAACGTTTAGCCGTTGTTGGCAAATTTATATTACATCTAGACAGTAAATGAAGGTTCTGGTGAGAGTGTGCGAATGCACATGCTCGCCTGAGTCTTCACTGATCGCACAGGAAATAATACCCAAAATCACTCAACACGGATTAACTACATTTCACAGATGCAGCATGGACTCAGTCAAGAATTCGACGGTAAATTGTCTTCCAAACAGTAATGGTAGTATTACCGTCAATTACGATTTATTTTTCGATGTCAAAAACATGCGGATACCACCCCACAAGGTTTTACGAGAAATCCTACTGTCTGTAGACCGCGACGCGAGAGATAGTAGACTGGGGATGTTAGGCGAGTTACGTTTTCGAATTAAGTCCCATAGAGTTATAATAACTACGAAAAAGATATTAGAAAGCAGAACAGGACAAGGAGTTTCGTCAGTTTCAACAATGAATACTTCTACCCAGGGACCGACAGCATCAACTCCGACAAAGTCAATTTCTACTTCAGCCCCAACAACGACAAATTCGACTCCAACTAAAATAACGCAAACTTCAACTTTAGCTGCGTCCCCATCAAACGTTGTAGGTGAGTTATGTTTTACTTTGAAAACAGACCCAGAAATTCGAGAATTTGAGGAGTAATTTGTGCTCAGAAATGAACTCTATGCTCCAAATAAGCGGCCTTCGTCTCCCCCAGTGCGGTAAAAAGTCTTTCTTTTAAGGTGGCCAGTTATCCGGGAAGATTGTTGTGTGGACCTAGTGCGAGAAAGCCAGGAGAAAGCACGTTAGGTGAACTAGCCGCCTTGATATAACTGTAGTACCATAGAAAATGGACTTAAACACAAAACTATCAATTACATAGCCCTTAATATTGCTTGATACATACCTGTCAGATGCATTGCTTAGGTATGTGTCGAGCCCCGTTAGCTCAGTCGGTAGTGACTCGGGCTGTCTGTTAGGCTTTTGAGTTATAACTACAGCTCGGCCATAAATCTTTCCGACGTTTGACAAAAGTCACTGTGACAAGCGTAATTCGTCTTCCACCAATGGGCTATGGTCTATTTGAAAAAGTAGCCAATTGCTAGGAAAGAATGTTGTGTGGAGTACTAGTGTGAGAAAGCCAGAAAACACATAAGTAGGTGAACTGGCCGACGTGATATGACTGAAAAATTGCTGAAAATGGCGATAATCAATCAATCAATGCTTGGGCGAGAATCTTTCCATTTTCGTCCGTTAATATGAACTAGATGGGTCACGAATTTGGATAACCTATGTGCAATGGTATTATCAAATACATGCATTTATATTCCAAATCATAACATTCACAGAATCAGCATGCTGGTAAGGATTAAGAATGAAGAAGGAACGGAGACACAGTCTGATCTTGGTCCTTTCGAATCACCAACATCGGGTTATAAATTAATCTTTTACTTGGTTGTTTCAATGATAATTTTCTTTTTATATCGGACAGGAAAAGTCACAAACGAGTTGATACTTGTTAAAGTAAGCTATACAGAAGCATTGACTAACAGATCATCACGCGAGTTCAAGGAGTTAGCAGCAAAGTTTGAAAACCAGGTGAGTTAGAACGGTAAATGGGCAGTTCCACATACGGAACCCCGGCAGCTAAGTCGGTAGTGGTTGTCAATCCAGGGGTTGTGCACTGTGACACGCGTCATTCGTCTTTCGCCAATGGGTTTACAGTCTATGTGGAAAAGCAGCCAGTTGCTTGGAATATATGTGTGTGGCTTACTGGTTTGTGAAAGCTAGGAAACACATAAGTAGGTGAACATGCTGCCGTCATATGACTGAAATATTGTTGAAAACGGCGTTGAGCCCAAATCTATCCATCCACATGAAAGCCGACCCTCATCTTTCTGAGACTGGTGAAGATTGAGATCGGCCTGTAGTAGATGTATCTAGGAATATTCTAATTAACGTACATGGTCATAAGTCGTCTGTCTTTACGTACAGTATGCAGCTATCTCTCAAAATCGCCATTAAAAACGCAGAGCGTCGGTTTTTCGCGTGTTATGACCAAAATGATGATTTGACTGCAGTTCAAACGACAGTTTGAGTTTCAGCTTCACACAATGGTACAGTTTTGAGTCACGAGCGTCAGTCTCGGTGCAGGAGGTCGTGGGTACGATACTGTTTTGATACGACACCACTGTTTTGAAACGACACTGTTTTTATACGAGATCACTGTGTTGATACGACCCTGTTTTGAAACGACACTATTTTGATACGACACTACTGTGTTGATGCGACACTGTTTTGATACGACACCACTGTTTTGATACGATACTGTTCTGATACGACACCACTGTGTTTATACGACACTGTTTTGATACGACACTACTGTTTTGATACGACACTGTTTTGATACGACACTGCTTGATACGACACTGTTTTGACACGACACTGTTTTGATACGACACTACTGTGTTGATACGACACTTTTTTGATACGACACTGTTTTGATACGACACCACTGTTTTGATACGACATCACTGTTTTGATACGACACTGTTTTGATACGACACTGTTTTGATACGACATCACTGTTTTGATACGACACTACTGTGTTGATACGACACCACTGTGTTGATAAGACACCACTGTTTTGATACGAGATCACTGTTTTGATACGACACCACTGTGTTGATACGGCAATGTTTTGATACGACACCACTGTTTTGATACGACACTGTTTTGATACGACACCACTGTGTTGAAACGACATCACTGTTTTGATACGACACTGTTTTGATACGACACTGTTTTAATACGACATCACTGTTTAGATACGACACTACTGTGTTGATACGACACCACTGTATTCATAAGACACCACTGTTTTGATACGATACCACTGTTTTGATACGAGATCACTGTTTTGATACGACACCACTGTGCTGACACGACACTGTTTTGATACGACACCACTGTTTTGATACGACACTGTTTTGATACGACACTGTGTTGAAATGACACTGTTTTGATACGACACTACTGTTTTGATATGACACTGTTTTGATACGAACCGCTGTGTTGATACGACACTGTTTTGATACGACACTATTGTTTTGATACGACACTGTTTTGATACGACACCACTGTGTTGAAACGACACTGTTTTGATACGACACCACTGTTTTGATACGACACTGTTTTGATACGACACCATTGTTTTGATACGACACTGTTTTGATACGACACTGTGTTGATATGACACTGTTTTGATATGACACTGATTTGATACGAACCACTGTGTTGAAACGACACTGTTTTGAAAAGACACCACTGTTTTGATACGACACTGTTTTGATACGACACCATTGTTTTGAAACGACACTGTTTTGATACGACACCACTGTTTTGATACGACACTGTTTTGATACGACACCATTGTTTTGATACGACACTGTTTTGATACGACACTGTGTTGATATGACACTGTTTTGATATGACACTGATTTGATACGAACCACTGTGTTGAAACGACACTGTTTTGAAAAGACACCACTGTTTTGATACGACACTGTTTTGATACGACACCATTGTTTTGATACGACACTGTTTTGATACGACACCACTGTTTTGATACGATACAACTGCTTTGATACTACAATGTTTTGATACTTCACTGTTTTGCTTCAGATGCGAATTCTGTACGAATCCAACGGTACACAGAGACAGTTTATAGGAGCACGGTTAAATTTCATAACGTAAGTACAAAACACGAGACAAGCTAAGTCTTAAGTTTAT
The DNA here is from genome assembly GCA_031761405.1 of Serripes groenlandicus. NCBI lineage: Eukaryota > Metazoa > Mollusca > Bivalvia > Cardiida > Cardiidae > Serripes > Serripes groenlandicus. The sequence continues at coordinate 45,156,391 of JASEVX010000008.1, read as the reverse complement.
ATTTCTGTTAATATTATATTGACAAGAAAGTAAAGTGACCATTTGTCATTATGTAACAAATTCCTATCCATATAACTCATAAGGAAAACTATGTTCCTTATTTTTCTATCATGAGTTTTATGGAAATAGCCCCTGGTGCCTATAAGAGTGCTAAATGCAGCTTTATGCTTTAAAATATAATTGAAATAGTTATTATACTTATCCATTGACTTTTAATGATTAAAACTCAGAACAGCCGACGCAGACATGATGGCCTATTAGTTTCTCCGTGGTTACCAATTACTCCAATTAAGTGGCCTTCAAGCTTCTGGATATATTAATGACGGTCTGATATGTTCTCGTCATAAGTCAACGTCACAAGAAATCCGACATTCAGGCTTTCGTGCAATCTGATTATTGTCTTCCCTATTCACAATCAAGTTAAACAAGCACCTGTGAACGATTATGGCCAAATGACCTAACAACACGTATGTAATTTAATCCTTACTGCTATTGCATGACATGATGGCCTATTAGTTTCTCCGTGGTTACCAATTACTCCAATTAAGTGGCCTTCAAGCTTCTGGATATATTAATGACGGTCTGATATGTTCTCGTCATAAGTCAACGTCACAAGAAATCCGACATTCAGGCTTTCGTGCAATCTGATTATTGTCTTCCCTATTCACAATCAAGTTAAACAAGCACCTGTGAACGATTATGGCCAAATGACCTAACAACACGTATGTAATTTAATCCTTACTGCTATTGCATGACATGATGGCCTATTAGTTTCTCCGTGGTTACCAATTACTCCAATTAAGTGGCCTTCAAGCTTCTGGATATATTAATGACGGTCTGATATGTTCTCGTCATAAGTCAACGTCACAAGAAATCCGACATTCAGGCTTTCGTGCAATCTGATTATTGTCTTCCCTATTCACAAGCAAGTTAAAAAAGCACCTGTGAACGATTATGGCCAAATGACCTAACAACACGTATGTAATTTAATCCTTACTGCTATTGCATGATAGCAAATACGAAGGTCGTATTTCTTTTGAGGTATTACTTCCTTACACCTTCCCAACTAAAGTTAAGCTGTTGTTGTTGTTAACTTTCGGATTCTTTTGTTTTCTTGTGTGGCCTAGCTGAAAAGTATATCGGCGTTAAATAAGTGGACATTATTCTTTGTTTTCTTTTAGAATGTGTTCGTATTGCGATTTAGGCCGCCTTTGACAACCTTTCAATTATTTCACGGCGTTTCCTGGATTAGTTACTAGTACCTGATCCATGTACCCTGCCATCAGTTAATCAGTCGTAACGGTCACCATCTTGAGCGTCACAGGTTGCATCTAGACGTTCAGTGAAGGGTCATTGGTTATCCATTCAATTATAGAGATTTACCATTTCTTGACAAAACATGTTCAAAGTCATTTGCTGCAGATTTGTTGTATGTGGAAAAGGGTTAAAATCATGTTAGCCAAGATCTAGAAGTAGTTACTAGATTTGTGAAATACTGAAAATGTATCTAATGAAAAATTAGAAAGAGAAAGACAATTTCATCTTGGTACTTCTATTTCTTAGACAAGAGATGCATCTTTGGCTATATTTCATGTAGACGGACAGTGAACACTTAGGCGAGTCTGAGTCTTCACTGATCGCACAGGAAATAATACTCAAAATCACTCAACGCGAATTAACTACATTTCACAGATGCAGCATGGACATAGTCAAGAATGTGACGGTAAAATGTCTTCCAAACAGTAACGGTAGTATCATCGTCAATTACGATTTATTTTTCGATGTCAAAAACATGCGGATACCATCCCACAAGGTTTTACGAGATATCCTACTGTCTGTAGACCGTGACGTGAGAGATATTAGACTGGGGATGTTAGGCGAGTTACGTTTTCGAATTGAGTCCCATAGCATAACCGAAAGTGAAATAGTACAACAAAATCGTCTTAATGTATCACTGCCAGAACAACATAAAGTTATTATAACTACGAACAAGATACAAGAAAGCAGAACAGGACCAGGAGTTTCGTCAGTTTCAACAATGAATACTTCTACCCAGGGACCGACAGCATCAACTCCGACAATGACAATTTCTACTTCAGCTCCAACAACGACAACTTCGACTCCAACTAAAATAACGCAAACTTTAACTTCAGCTGCGTCCCCATCAAACATTGTAGGTGAGTTAGTTCTTCTTTGAAAATAGACAAAGACATTTGAGAACAGTGCAAATGTAATTTGTGCTCTGAAATAAACTCTATGCTACAAATGAGCGGCATTCGTCTCCCTTAATGGGGTAAATAGTCTTTCTTTTAAGGTGGCCAGTTATCCGGGAAGTTTGTTGTGTGGTCCTAGTGCGAGAAAGCCAGGAAAAGCACGTTAGGTGAACTAGCCGTCTTGATATAACTGTAGTACCATAGAAAATGGAGTTAAACACAAAACTTTCAATTACATAGCCCTTAATATTGCTTGATACATACATGTCAGATGCACTGCTTGATACATACATGTCAGATGCATTGCTTGATACATACCTGTCAGATGCATTGCTTGATACATACCTGTCAGATGCATTGCTTGATACATACCTGTCAGATGCATTGCTTGATACATACATGTCAGATGCATTGCTTGATACATACATGTCAGATGCATTGCTTGATACATACCTGTCAGATGCATTGCTTGATACATACCTGTCAGATGCATTGCTTGATACATACATCTCTCATGCATTGCTTAGGCATGAATCGAGCCCCGGTAGCTCAGTCGGTAGTGACTCGGGCTGGCTGTCCAGGGGCTTTGACTTCTAACCACAGCTCGGCCATAATTCTTTCCGACGTTTGACAAAAGTCACTGTGACAAGCGTGATTCGTCTTCCACCAATGGGCTATGGTCTATGTGGAAAAGTAGCCAGTTTCTAGTAAATAATGTTGTGTGGAGTACTAGAGTGAGAAAGCCAGAAAACACATGAGTAGGTGAACTGGCAGCCGTGAAATGCTGAAAATGGCAATAGTCAATCAATCAATGCTTAGGCGAGCATTTTCCCATTTTCGTCCGTTAATATGAACTAGATGGGTCACGAATTAAGATAGCCTGTGTGCAATGGTATTATCAAATACATGTAGCTATAATCCAAATCACTACATTCACAGAGTCAGTCAGCATGCTGGTAAGGATTAAGATTAAAGAAGGAACGGATACACAGTCTGATCTTGTGCCTTTCGAATCACTAACATCGGGTTATTAACTGTTCTTTTATTTGATTGTTTCAATGATTATTTTCTATTTATATCGAACAGGAAAAGTCACAGACGAGTTGATACTTGTGAAAGTAAGCAATACAGAAGCATTGACTAACAGATCATCACGCGAGTTCAAGCAGTTAGCAGCAGAGTTTGAAAACCAGGTGAGTAAGAACGGTAGGTGGGCAAGGTCGAACGAACACCGACAACCGTGCCATCATAATTAACGTTTTAGTTTAAACTTGTTTATTTTACAAGGTTTCATATTTAGCTTAAAGCTTGAAAATCTTACAGGCATAACCCATCACGGGTTTCGATCATTGGACCATTGGAACAAGAGGCCGATGCTCTACATATGCACAACAGTCTTACTTAACTTACTTGCATACATGTCCAAATGTAGTATTGATAAACATTATAACAACAACGAACTCGCACATCTAGAATGCAATAATACTTTTCAACCTATAGCCTACTAAATTCAATGAACTGTAAACAACACACTTTTAATTGCTTAGAAGTTAATGTATATCAATTGACTTGACATTTTTAATAATTGATAAAAAATGTAGCTAAACACATTGGATTAGGATGAGACTTCAAGTATGTCCAGACCGATTTTAGTCTTTCTCGATCGCAAATGGTAATACAATAATTCTGTAGACGACGACGACGACGACTTTGAGTTACGTTTTAGAGTATAATAGAAAACATTGTCGCCACAGGTTAAATAGCTCATTTTGAGCAAGTGTTTCTTTTACCACCATATTTTTAAAAATCTTCTCTTGTAGAAGCGTCATAAATCGTCTATATATAGTAAAGAATTGATATCGAGATAAAGGTAAATGATTGTTTTGATACGATACTGTTTTGATACGATACTGTTTTGATACGATACTGTTTTGATACGATACTGTTTTGATACGATACTGTTTTGATACGATACTGTTTTGCTTCAGATGCGAATTCTGTACGAGTCAAATGTAACAAAGGAACAGTTTTCAGGAGCACGTGTAAACTTCATAACGTAAGTACACAACACATGATTGTTTGGTGTTGAACACCGCTTTCATCATATTTTCAATTATATCACGGCGTTTCCTGGGTAAGTTACAAGTACTACTAGTTCATTTATCCTGAAACCAGCCGGTCAGTCGTATATTCTAACCCCGCAACCCTGAGCGCCAAGGAGGGCAGCCACAACTACCATTTATAAAGTATTTGCTATGACTCAACCTAGGATCGAACCCACGACCTCCCGCACCGAGGCGTTAACGCTCTACCACTACCGAGGAGGTGCGAAGTACACAACACAGCACAAGCCTTGTCTTAAGTTCACATTCGTGTAAATATAATATAGAGAAGAAAGGAAAGTGACCTTTAAAGAGTGAGGGTCAAATGTTACTTTGTCGTATGTAATCAGGCCGTATTTTTAAAATTCTTTATTTTATTCTTTAATGACAGAGTCCGCCTATGTATAGGAGTTCCCTTAAATTCTTACAATTGAAATTCATAAGGAAAACTCAGATAACATATTCCTTTTATTTCCCTAAAATGATGTATGGAAATAGTTCAATATGCATTGTTTGTCGCTTAAACATTAAATTTTACCAAATTTCCTATTGGACGAAAAATGTAGTGATCCAATTTTAAACATGGAAAAAAAAGAATGCAGTGGTCCAATTAAAACATGGAAAAATCAACTTTGTGAAATACGGAATTGAAATAGTTAATCGTTACTGCCATTGTTTGAAAGCAAATCCAGAGGTCGTATTTCCTGTGAGGTATAACTCCCTTGCACAATATCAAATAACGTTTAGCCGTTGTTGGCAAATTTATATTACATCTAGACAGTCAATGAAGGTTCTGGTGAGAGTGTGAGAATGCACAAGCTCACCTGAGTCTTCACTGATCGCACAGGAAATAATACCCAAAATCACTCAACACGGATTAACTACATTTCACAGATGCAGCATGGACTCAGTCAAGAATTCGACGGTGAAATGTCTTCCAAACAGTAATGGTAGTATCAACGTCAATTACGATTTATTTTTCGATGTCAAAAACATGCGGATACCACCCCACAAGGTTTTACGAGAAATCCTACTGTCTGTAGACCGCGACGCGAGAGATAGTAGACTAGGGATGTTAGGCGAGTTACGTTTTCGAATTAAGTCCCATAGAGTTATAATAACTACGAAAAAGATACTAGAAAGCAGAACAGGACAAGGACTTTCGTCAGTTTCAACAATGAATACTTCTACCCAGGGACAGACAGCATCAACTCCGACAAAGTCAATTTCTACTTCAGCCCCAACAACGACAAATTCGACTCCAACTAAAATAACGCAAACTTCAACTTTAGCTGCGTCCCCATCAAACGTTGTAGGTGAGTTATGTTTTTCTTTGAAAACAGACCCAGAAATTCGTGAATTTGAGGAGTAATTTGTGCTCAGAAATGAACTCTATGCTCCAAATAAGCGGCATTCGTCTCCCCCAGTGGGGTAAAAAGTCTTTCTTTTAAGGTGGCCAGTTATCCGGGAAGATTGTTTTGTGGACCTAGTGCGAGAAAGCCAGGAGAAAGCACGTTAGGTGAACTATCCGCCTTGATATAATTTTAGTACCATAGAAAATGGAGTTAAACACAAAACTATCAATTACATAGCCCTTCATATTGCTTGATACATACCTGTCAGATGCATTGCTTAGGCATGAATCGAGCCCCGGTAGCTCAGTCGGTAGTGACTCAGGCTATCTGTCCAGGGATGAGTTCTAACCACAGCTCGGCCATAATTCTTTCCGACGTTTGACAAAAGTCACTGTGACAAGCGTGATTCGTCTTCGACCAATGGGCTATAGTCTATGTGGAAAAGTAGCCAGTTGCTAGGAAAGGATGTTGTGTGGAGTACTGGTGTGGGAAAACCAGAAAACACATGAGTAGGTGAACTGGCTGCCGTGATATGACTGAAACATTGCTGAAAATGGCGTTAAAGCTCAATCAATGCTAAGGCGAGAATTTTCCTATTTTCGTCCGTTAATATGAACTAGATGGGTCACGAATTAAGATGACCTGTGTGCAATGGTATTATCAAAGATATGTAGCTATAATCAAAATCATAACATTGACAGTCGGCATGCTGGTTAGACTTAATATAAAAGAAGGAACGGAGACACAGTCTGATCTTGGTCCTTTCGAATCACCAACATCGGGTTATAAATTGTTCTTTTACTTGGTTGTTTCAATGATTATTTTCTATTCATATCGGACAGGAAAAGTCACAAACGAGTTGATACTTGTTAACGTAAGCTATACTGAAGCATTGACTAACAGATCATCACGCGAGTTCAAGGAGTTAGAAGCAAAGTTTGAAAACCAGGTGAGTAAGAACGGTAAATGGGCAGTTCCTCATACTGAGCCCCGGAAGCTTAGTCGGTAGCGACCCGGGCTGTCAATCCTTGGATTGTGAGTTCGAACTTCAGCTCGGTCAACATTCTTTTCGACGTTTGACAAAAGTCACTGTGACACGCGTCATTCGTCTTTCAACAATGGACTTACAGTATATGTGGAAAAGCAGCCTGATGCTTGGAAGGTATGTGTGTGGGTTACTGGTTTGTGAAAGCTAGGAAACACATAAGTAGGTAAACTGGCCGCCGTGATATGGCTGCAATATTGTTGCAAACGGCGTTAAGCTCAAACCATAAATCCACATAAAAATGACCCTCATTGTTTTGAGACCAGCAAAGATTGAGATCGGCCTATAGCTCCGCATAGTCTTTTCTGGGTCATCCCTATTCTCAATCCTGTCGTAGATGTAGATATGAAGCTTCTAATTAACGTACATGGTCATAAGCCGTCTGTCTATACGTACAGTATGCAGCTATCTCTCAAAATCGCCATTCAAAACGCAGAGCGTCGGTTTTTCGCGTGTTATGACTAAAATGATGGTTTGACTGCAACTCAAACGACAGTAATTGATCCATCCATCAAGTTGCTATACACAAATGAGAAAATGACTATCCTTGAATAGTTTTAGTTTCAGCTTCACAAAATGGTACAGTTTTGAGTCACGAGCGTCAGTCTCGGTGCAGAAGGTCATGGGTATGATACTGTTTTCATACGACACTGTTTTGATACGACACGACTGTTTTGACACGACACTGTTTTGATACGACACGACTGTTTTCATACGACACTGTTTTGATAGACACCACTGTTTTGATACAATTGCTTTAATACGACAATGTTTTGATAAGTCACTGTTTTGCTTCAGATGCGAATTCTGTACGAGTCCAACGTTACACAGAGACAGTTTATAGGAGCACTTGTAAATTTTATAACGTAAGTAAATAACAGAAGACAAGCCATGTCTTAAGTTGATATTTCTTTTAATATTATATTGACAAGAAAGAAAAGTGACCCTTAAAGAGCCAGTAGCCAATTTTACTTTGTCATATGTAACACATTCCTATCCATAAAACTCATAAGGGAAATAATGTTCCTTATTTATTTTCTATCAAGAGTTTTATGGAAATAGCCCATGGTGCCTATAAGAGTGCTAAATGCAGCTTTATGCTTTATAGTTCTACAGTCTGCATTCCATAATGAAAAGATACGATAGTTGTTTATTGCCCAAATTAAAATATAAAATTGGCAAGTAAGAAATTGATATTGATTTGGGTTTAACGCCGTTTGCGACGGTATTGTAGTTATATCACGGCAGCCAGTTCATCTAACGTGGGTTTCATGGCTTTCTGGCACATGAATAAAACGTTATTATATTTATCCATTGAATTTCAATGATCCAAACTCAGAACAGCCCACGCAGACACGATGGCCTATTGGTGTCTCCGTTGTTAACAATTATTCCAATTAAGTGGCCTTCAAGCTTCATGGGTATTTGATGACGGTCTGATATGTTCTCGTCATAAGTCAACGTCACAAGAAAATCCGACATTCAGGATTTCGCCCAATCTGATCATTATTTTCCCTATTCACAATCAAGTTAAACAATCACCTGTGAACGATTATGGCCAAATGACCTAACCACACGTATGTAATTTAATCGTTGCTGCCATTGCATGATAGCAAATCCAGAGGTCGTATTTCTTGTGAAGTATTACTCCATTGCAATTTCCCAACTAAAGTTAATCCGTTGTTGTTAAATTTTGGATCATTTGGGTTTATGGTGTGGCATAGCTGAAAACTACATTGGAAGCCGTGAAATTGGTGGACATAATATTCTGTGTTTTTTTAAGAATGTGTTAGTATGGTGTTAGAAACTTTGTAATTATTTCACGGCGTTTCCTGGGTAAGTAACTAGTACCTGATCCATTTATCCTGACATAAGTAAGTCACAATATTGATCGTCACAAGTTGCATCTAGGACTTTATTACATCTAGACGGTCAATGAAGTCTGGTGAGGCTGTGCAGATGCACCGGCTCGCTTTTGTCTTCACTGATCTCACAGGAAATAATACACCAAATCGTTCAACGCGGCTTATTTTTTTTCGCAGATGCAGCATGGACATAGTAAAGAGTTCGACGGTAAAATGTCTTCCAAACAGTAATGGAAGTATCAACGTCAATTACGATTTATTTTTCGATGTCCAAAACATGCGGATACCACCCCACAAGGTTTTACGACACATCCTTATGTCTGTAGACCGCGACGCGAGAGATAGTAGACTGGGGATGTTAGGCGAGTTACGTTTTCGAATTGACTCCCATAGCATACTCGAAAGTGAAATAGTACAACGAAATCGTCTTAATGTATCACTGCCAGAACTACATAGAGTTATAATAACAACAAACAAGATACAAGAAAGCAGAACAGGACCAGGAGTTTCGTCAGTTTCAACAATGAATACTTCTACCCAGGGACCGACAGCATCAACTCCGAAAAAAACACAAACTTCAACTTCAACTGCGTCCCCATCAAACGTTGTAGGTGAGTTATGCTCTACTTTGAAATCAGACACAGCCACAGACATTTGAGAACTGTGTACAAGTAATTTGAGTTCAGAAATGAACTCTATGCTCCAAATGGGCGGTATTCGTCTCCCCCAGTTGTGTAAAACATCTTTCTTTTAAGGTGGCCAGTTATCCGGGAAGATTGTTGTGTGGACCTAATGAATGAATGTATATTGTTTTATGGCGTATCGACAGCTAAGGTCATTTAGTGCGTAATTAAATTCAATTATTCATGATCCCTGGGTAAACAAACCAGTACTAGGATAGAAAATGTGCCTTGCCCAAGGGCACTCCACCATGCCGTAGTGCCGCGACTGGGGATCGAACCCGGGACACCCGGTTTCGAAATCCCCGACGCTAACCACTCGACCACAGCGGATTCCTGTGTGGACCTAGTGCGAGAAAGTCAGGAAAAACACGTTAGGTGAACTAGCCGCCTTGATATAACTTTAGTACCATAGAAAATGGATTTAAACACAACACAAACAATTACATAGCCCTTAATATTGCTTGATACATACCTGTCAGATGCATTGCTTAGGCATGAATCGAGCACCGGTAGCTCAGTCGGTAGTGCCTCGGGCTGTCTGTCCAGAGGCTTTGGGTTCTAACCACAGCTCGGCCATAATTCTTTCCGACGTTTGACAAAAGTCACTGTGACAAGCGTGATTCGTCTTCCACCAATGGGCTATGGTCTATGTTGAAAAGTAGCAGGTTGCTAGGAAAGAATGTTGTGTGGAGTACTAGTGTGAGAAAACCAGAAAACACATGAGTAGGTGAACTGGCTGCCGTGATATGACTGAAACATTGCTGAAAATGGCGATAATCAATCAATCACTGCTTAGGCGAGAATTTTCCCATTTTTGTCCGTTAATATGTAGATGGGTCACAAATTTAGATAACCTGTGTGCAATGGTATTATCAAATACATGTAGTTATAATCCAAATCATTACATTAACAGAGTCAGCATGCTGGTAAGGATTAAGATTAAAGAATGAACGTAGACACAGTCTGATCTTGGTCCTTTCGAATCACCAACATCGGGTTATAAATTGTTCTTTTACTTGGTTGTTTCAATGATTATTTTATTTTCATATCGGACAGGAAAAGTCACAAACGAGTTGATACTTGTTAAAGTAATCTATACAGAAGCACTGAAGAACAAATCATCACGCGAGTTCAAGGAGTTAGCAGCAAAGTTTGAAAACCAGGTGAGTTAGAACAGCAGTTCCACATACTGAGCCCCGGCAGCTTAGTCGGTATCGACGCGGGCTGTCAATCCTGTTGTTGTGAGTTCGAATCCCAGCTCGGTCAACATTCTTTCCGACGTTTGACAAAAGTCACTGTGACACGCGTCATTCGTCTTTCAACCATGGACTTACAGTCTATGTGGAAAAGCAGCCTGTTGCTTGGAAGGTATGAGTGCGGATTACTTACTGGTGTGAGAAAGCTAGGAAAAACATAAGTAGGTTAACTGGCCGCCGTGATATGACGGAAATATTGTTGAAAGCGGCATTTAGCCCAAACCATCAATCCACATAAATACCGACCCTCAATTGTTTGAGACCAGTAAAGATTGAGATCGGTCTATAGCTCCACATAGTATTTTCTGGGTCATCCCTGGTAGATGTATCTAGGACGCTTCTAATTAACGTACATGGTCATAAGTCGTCTGACTATACGTACAGTATGCAGCTATCTCTCATAATCGCCATTAAAAACGCAGAGCGTTGGTTTTTCGCGCGTTATGACTAAATTATGGTTTGAGGGCAGTTCAAACGACAGTAATTGATCCATCCATCAATTTGCTTTTCAAAGAGAAAATGACTGTCCTTGAATAGTTTGAGTTTCAGCTTCACAAAATGGTACAGTTTTGAGTCACGAGCGTCAGTCTCGGTGTAGGAGGTTGTTTTGATAGGACACCACTGTTTTGATACGACACTGTTTTGATACGACACCACTGTTTTGATACGACACTGTATTGATACGACACAACTGTTTTGATACGACACTGTATTGATACGACACCACTGTGTTGATACGACACCACTTTGTTGATACGACACTGTTTTGATACGACACAATTGTTTTGATAAGATACAACTGTGTTGATACGACACCACTGTGTTGATACGACACCACTGTGTTGACACGACATTGTTTTGATACGACACAACTGTTTTGATACGACAATGTTTTGATACGTCACTGTTTTGCTTCAGATACGAATTCTGTACGAGTCCAACGTTACACAGAGACACTTTATAGGAGCACGTGTAAATTTCATAACGTAAGTACATAACACGAGACAAGCCATGTCTTAATTTGATATTTCTGTTAATAGTATGTTGACAAGATTGTCATATGTAATAAATTCCTATCCATAAAGCTCATAAGGAAAACTATGTTCCTTATGTTTCTATCAAGAGTGTTATGGGAATAGCCCCTGGTGCCTATAAGAGTGCAGCTTTATGCTTTATTTGTCTACAGTCTGCATTCCATAATGAAAAGATACGATAGTTGTTTATTGCCCTTATATCAAAAGATAAAATTGGAAAGTAAGAAATTGAAATAGTTATTATATTTATCCATTGACTTTTAATGATCCAAACTCAGAACAGCCCACGCAGACATGATGGCCTATTAGTTTCTCCGTTGTTAACAATTACTCCAATTAAGTGGCCTTCAAGCTTCTGGATATATTGATGACGGTCTGATATGTTCGTCATAAGTCAACGTCACAAGAAATCCGACATTCAGAATCTCGTGCAATCTGATCATTATCTTCCCTATTAACAATCAAGTTAAACAAGCACCTGTGAACGATTATAGCCAAATGACCTAACAACACGTATGTAATTTAATCATTACTACCATTGCATGATAGCAAATCCAAAGGTCGTATTTCCTGTGAGGTATTACTTCCCTGCACTTTCCCAACTAATGTTTCGCCGCTGTTGGCAAATTTCGGATAAATAATTGGTTATTACATTGACTTAAAATAAGTGGACATTGTACTTCTGTTTTTTTAAGAATTTGTTAGTATGGTATTTTACGCCGCTTATAAAAACTTTTCAATTATTTCACGGCGTTCCTTGGGTTAGTTAGAAGTACCTGATCCATCAGTGAATCAGTCGTAACTCTCACAATCCTGACCGTCACAGGTTGCATCTAGACGTTCAGTGAATGCTCTGGTGAGACTGTCTGGATGTACAGGCTTGTCTGAATCTTCACTGTATGCAGATACACTAAGACCCCAAAATCACTTGACGCGGTTCATTTATAGTTTTAACCCTTTCCAGCATATAGAGGCTTTTAGACGCCTCTGCAGCTTTTTTTAAAACATATTGACAAAAAAAGAAATTGCTCAAAATGAACAATTTCTCCTTTTGCGTAAATTTTACGAAAATATACGAACTAAAAACAAAATATGTGTTCTATAAAAAAAAAAAAATGTACTAAATAAATAATATTTATGGACTTAAAAAAAAAAAAAAGTTCAATAAAAATGAATCAATATGAAGTTAAAAAATATATCGCATGTAAAAAGATATTGGGTATAATTTGCATGATGGCTAATCTGGTTGATTGCAACAAGGAATTTCATTTCCGAATTCAATGTGGCAGCTTCCAGTATAACAACGTGATTCCATGAAACAAAAAGGGCTAAACGTAACGATGTCCGCCATTATTGTTGATGTGGGGCTCGTTACCGTTGCTTATTTGGACGGAGCTAACTCGCCAATCGGCGATCCCACAATTGGCATAGCACGTTTAATTTTGCGGAGGCTTATATGACTTTTTGAGGGCTGATATGAAGGGCGCCATCTAGCCATTAACTGATTATAATATTCACGAGGAATAACACTCATTTTGTTAACTTGAATCGCGTTGTAATACTGGACGCTGCCGTATTGAATTCAGCGAGCCAATGAAATTCTTTATTGCAATAAACCCGTTTCTTTATATTTTTTAGTCTTTTTTTTTTTTTTTTTTTAACATTTTTTTTTTAAGTCCATAAATATTTTTATAGAACACATATTCTGTTTTTAGTTCGTATTTTTTTTTTTATTGAATGAATATATTTGACATAGAATATTGCAACGCTTGTCACGCCATAGCCGGCTAGGAATATTTTGTAAGTAGCGAGTACTTCTAAGAAATAGAAGTACTCGCTACTTACAAAATATTCCTACATCTTTGGCTATATTTCATGTAGACGCACAGTGAAGACTTAGGCGAGTCTGAGTCTTCACTGATCGCACAGGAAATAATACTCAAAATCACTCAACGCGGATTAACTACATTTCACAGATGCAGCATGGACATAGTCAAGAGTTCGACGATAAAATGTCTTCCAAACAGTACCGGTAGTATCATCGTCAATTACGATTTATTTTTCGATGTCAAAAACATGCGGATACCGTCCCGCAAGGTTTTACGAGACATCCTACTGTCTGTAGACCGCGACGTGAGAGATATTAGACTGGGGATGTTAGGCGAGTTACGTTTTCGAATTAAGTCCCATAGCATAACCGACAGTGAAATAATACAGCGCAATCGTCTTAAAGTATCACTGCCAGAACTACATAGAGTTATAATAACTACAAACATTATACAAGAAAGCAGGAAAGGACCAGAAGTTTCGACATCTGAGACGAATCGCCCGGATAAAGATAAAACTGCCCATGAAGAGATAAGTTTCAAACCCATTAATGATACTGATGCAGATGCAGCTGCTGTTATTATAACTAGAAAAATAATAATAAAAATAACTCAACCTGATGCCGTTAAAACGGTTGGAATCATTAAAAAGGATATAGATCACAAACGAAACGGGACTGGTATATCAATACATGCAAACATGACTACAACACAAGCTCCAACAACCACAACTACAACACAAGCTACAACAACACAAGCTCAAACAACCACTACAACAACACAAGCTCGAACAACTACAACACAAGCTCCAACAACCACAACTACAACACAAGCTCCAACAACCACAACTACAACACAAGCTCCAACAACCACTACAACAACACAAGCTCCAACAACCACTACAACAACACAAGCTCCAACAACTACAACTACAACACAAGCTCCAATAACAAAAACTACAACACAAGCTCCAACAACCACTACTACAACACAAGCTCCAACAACCACTACAACAACCCAAGCTCCATTAACCACAACTACAACACAAGCTCCAACAACTACTACAACAACACAAGCTCCAACGACCACTACAACAACACAAGCTCCAACAACCACTACAACAACACAAGCTTCAACAACTACTAAAACAACACAAGCTCCAACAACCACTACAACAACACACGCTCAAACAACCGATACAGCACAAGCTCCAACAACTACTACAACACAAGCTCCAACAACCAATACAACACAATCTCCAACAACTACTACAACACAAGCTCCAACAACCACTAGGACAACACAAGCTCCAAAAACCACTACAACAACACAAGCTCCAACAACCACTACAACAACACAAGCTTCAAGAACCACTAGGACAACACAAGCTCCAAAAACCACTACAACAACACAAGCTCCAACAACCACTACAACAACACAAGCTCCAACAACCACCATAACAACACAAGCTCCAACAACCACTACTACTCAAGCTCCAACAACCACTACTACTCAAGCTCCAACAACCACTACTACAACTCAAGCTCCAACAACTACTACAACTCAAGCTCCAACAACCACTACAACAACACAAGCTCCAACAACCACCACAAAAACACAAGCTACAACAACACAAGCTCCAACAACTTCTACAACTCAAGCTCCAACAACCACTACTACTCAAGCTCCAACAACCACCACAACAACACAAGCTACAACAACACAAGCTCCAACAACTTCTACAACTCAAGCTCCAACAACCACTACTTCTCAACCTCCAACAACCACTACAACAACACAAGCTCCAACAACCACCACAACAACACAAGCTACAACAACACAAGCTCCAACAACTTCTACAACTCAAGCTCCAACAACCACTACTACTCAAGCTCCAACAACCACTACAACAACACAAGCTCCAACAACCACTACAACAACACAATCACCAACAACCACAACTACAACACAAGCTCCAACAACCACTACAACACAAGCTCCAACAACTACTACAACACAAGCTCCAACAACCACTACAACACAAGCTCCAACAACTACTACAACACAAGCCCCAACAACCACTACACCAACACAAGCTCCAACAACCACTACAACAACACAAGCTCCAACAACCACTACAACAACACAAGCCCCAAAAACCACTACAACAACACAAGCTCCAACAACCTCTACAACAACACAAGCTCCAACAACCACTACAACAACACAAGCTCCAACAACCACCACAACAACACAAGCTACAACAACACAAGCTCCAACAACCACAACTACAACACAAGCTACAACATCCACTACAACAACACAAGCTCCAACAACCACTACAACAACACAAGCTCCAACAACCACAACTACAACACAAGCTACAACAACACAAGCTCCAACAACCACTACAACAACACAAGATCCCACAACCACAACTACAACACAAGCTACAACATCCACTACAACAACACAAGCTCCTACAACCACTACAACAACACAAGCTCCAACAACCACTACTACAACACACGCTCCAACAACCACTACAACAACACAAGCTCCAACAACCACTACTACAACACAAGCTTCCACAACCTCTGCAACAACACAAACTCTAACAACTACTACCGCTCAAGCTCAGACAACCACTACCACTGAAGCTCCAGCAACCACTACTACAACTCAACGTCCAACAACCACTACAGCAACACAAGCTCCAACAACCACTACTACTCAAGCTCCAACAACCACTACTACTCAAGCTCCAACAACCACTACAACAACACAAGCTCCAACAACTTCTACAACTCAAGCTCCAACAACCACTACTACTCAAGCTCCAACAACCACTACAACAACACAAGCTCCAACAACCACTACAACAACACAAGCTCCAACAACCACTACAACAACACAAGCTCCAACAACCACTACAACAACACAAGCTCCAACAACCACTACAACAACACAATCTCCAACAACCACAACTACAACACAAGCTCCAACAACCACTACAACAACACAATCTCCAACAACCACAACTACAACACAAGCTCCAACAACCACTACAACAACACAATCTCCAACAACCACAACTACAACACAAGCTGCAACAACCATAACTACAACACAAGCTCCAACAACCACTACTACTCAAGCTCCAACAACCACTTCAACAACACAAGCTCCGACAACCACTACAACAACACAAGTTCCAACAACCACTACTACTCAAGCTCCAACAACTACTCCAACAACTTCTACTACTCAAGCTCCAACAACTACTACAACAACACAAGCTCCAACAACACAAGATCCAACAACCACTACTACAACACAAGCTCCAACAACTACTACCACAACACAAGCTCCAACAACCACCACAACAACACAAGCTCCAACAACAACTACTACAACACAAGCTCCAACAACCACTACTACAACACAAGCTCCAACAACTACTACCACAACACAAGCTCCAACAACAACTACTACTAGGACACAAGCTCCAACAACCACAACAACAACACAAGCTCCAACAACCACTACAACAACACAAGCCCCAACAACAACTACTACAACACAAGCTCCAACAATTACTACAACAACACAAGCTACAACAACCACTACAACAACACAAGCTCCAACAACCACTACAACAACACAAGCTACAACAACCACTTCAACAGCACAAGCTCCACCAACCACTTTATCAACACAAGCTACAGCAACACAAGCTCCATCAACAACTACCATAAATAGTACTTCAACAACGACTTCAACTTCAATAATGTATTCAACTGAGGTTCAACCAACGTCAGCTTCGTCGACAGAATTATCAAATGTAACTCATGAATCGTCGGCTTTTATCCTTGGAAGTAAGAACGTATCACTAACAGCGATTTCCACATCATTTACTGATCAATCATCAACACAATCGAACAAAGATTCGCCACTTACAACCACGGTAAGACCGGCAAACCCATCGATTGAAATTCCACCATTCATCGGAAACCTTGGATTCTTTATCCCACCCAACATAGTGAAACCATCTTCTCGGGAAAGTTCAACAACGACAAATTTGCGAACTGCATCCCTCAATATTTTACCAACATCACATATTTCACCGGACGCAAATAGTATAGGTTTAGGTGGTAGTAACACATTGTTTACATTATGGCCAGGTTCTGGAGGTAGCTTTAATTTGATATCACCTATCAGCAATACCCGTGGTGAAAACCCGGAAGCATCGACACAGAACATAACAGGCTTGTCAACTTCAACTGTTAAGGCAGAACTGGTAACAACATTTGACCCATCGTTTGAATACCTATGGTCTCTCGGCGATAACGTGCTGGACAATTTGTTAGCTAAGGAAAAGAACTTTCACACGCCTGATACAGAATGGGATGTTGATCACATTACTGCACTGAATGGATCCGTTCCAATATTTGGCACAGTAAACGGTAGCAACACCACATTTATTGCTGTAAATCAGAGCGAAATAAAGCCAAAGGAAGCGGATAACCTTCCAGATTTTGGGGAACTGGTTACAGATACCGGCATCCCCGTGACCCCTGATCCGGGATTCTCTGTAACTCCAAACTTTGATATCCGAACACCAAAACCTTTTGTTAGTTTTTCAGGAGAACGCAACTTCATCACTGATTCTGGTGATCCTACAACTGGAGTTCCTTTGACATTTAGAACTCCCGGCCTATTTTCAGATTTCATCACCGTTCAATCAGGACGAAGTGAAGCAACACCAAGGCATATTGATGAAAAAAGTGCACCGGACGAATCGTCTATCACAGATAGATTACGTAACTCAAATATCCCAATACTAAAGGGCTTTGAAGCCCAATCATCTAGCAGTATCAATGATCCATCATTGTTGGCCAATTCAATCCGCATTTCTGCGACGAATTTATCATCTGTTGGCAAAGCTGCCGGCATTTCCACACGTATAAATGACATACTGTTGACTGCAGTTTCAATGTCGAACCAAGAGGGTAATATTAGCATTATTGGATCAGACAATGTAATGAATATCAGTGATTCAGGAACCTTAGTTGATGCCTTGCCAAGACCTGTCGGCTCCACACCTACCATTATTGAAGGACCATTGACATTACCGAATGATAATTTCCGTGACATGAGATCAGATAACCGTTTGGGATTTGGTGGCTTAGGTGGGATGTTTGGCATATTAGGTAACTCGGACAATCTGCTCAGAGACAACGCGAATGTGAAAGTAAAACGTAATAATGGCAATATCACTCCAACTCCAAATACAGATTCGGCAAATAACAATCTGGGACTAAGCAACAGTGTCAACACTGATACCTCTGTAAACACGCAAGGGTTGCTAAGTAATGACAATTTTGGATTCTTTGGCAATTTCTTGAACATGGATACCAACGACATTTTCCAACCAGACAGAGTCACTACAAAAGCCGCTACTGTTGGTAATGTTGTTTTGGTTGGACCGAACGAATCAGTCGAATTCTCAAACATTCTTTCAGGAGGCAACTCACCTGTAATTTCAAATACTCTAGTACCGCCTTCTAATGCCGTATTAAGCGATGCAATGACGGTACCAAGTCTATCGGAATTTACGATCGATTCTGGTGTAATAAAAGAAAGAATTGCTGGCAATAATATTATCAATGTGAACGACACCCTGACTTCGTTTGATATTTCTAACGTGCGCATTGATAAACAATCCGGACTATTTGGTATCAGGCCAAATAGAGATAACACAAATACAATTAATATAGTTAGAAATGGTACTTTTGGTAGCACTGTAGACTCAGGCAGAACCAGTATCGGAACCGATGCAGTTTTTATACGAGACCCATCGGGTGTAATCTCCATCACTTCAAACGATTCCTTGGTAAAAACCGACGGAAGTAACTTGTTAATTATTAATTCAAACAGTTCAAGGGAACCTTCTTCATCAATTGCTAGAACCACCATTGGTGGCAGGCTGGATCATTTTCTTGCGTCTATGCTGGGTTTGAATATTAGCGGAAGAATTAATAATTCCATTGTAAACAACCTTGCACTTAACACTAATGAACCATTGGATGTTAGAGTAGTTCGAACAACGAATACGACAACATTTACTGATTTCGCCAATAGTGAAAGAGCAATGGGTTCATTCAACACAACGGCCAACATGAATGTGAACGGTGATACGTCTATGCTTGGTTTGAATATAAATGAAGGCATTACTAACTCCATAATAAACAACTTTAAATTAAACAATACTGAACCATTAGACGTTAGAGTAGTTCGAAGAACAGTGAATACGACAACATTTACTGATGGTGCCACTAGTGAAAGAGCAAGTGGTTCATTCAACGCAACGACTAACATGAACGTGAATGGTGATATGTCTATGCTTGGCTTAAATATTAATGAAGGTGTTATTACCTCCATTGTAAACAACTTAACATTTAACAATAATGAGCCATTAAACATTAGAGTAGTTAGCAGGACAGTGAATACGACAACATTTACTGATGGTGCCACTAGTGAAAGAGCAGGGGGTTCATTCAACGCAACGACTAACAGGGATGTGAATGGTGATACGTCTATGCTTGGTTTGAATATTAATGACGGTGTTATTACCTCCATTGTAAACAACTTAACATTTAACAATAATGAACCATTAAACATCAGAGTAGTTAGCAGAACAGTGAATACGACAACATTTACTGATGGTGCCACTAGTGAAAGAGCAAGGGTTTCATTCAACGCAACGACTAACAGGAATGTGAATGGTGATACGTCTATGCTAGGTCTGAATATTAATGACGGAGTTATTACCTCCATTGTAAAGAACTTAACATTTAACAATAATGAACCATTAAACATCAGAGTAGTTAGCAGAACAGTGAATACGACAACATTTACTGATGGTGCCACTAGTGAAAGAGCAAGGGTTTCATTCAACGCAACGACTAACAGGAATGTGAATGGTGATACGTCTATGCTAGGTCTGAATATTAATGAAGGTCTTATTAACTCCATTGTAAACAACTTAACATTTAACAATAATGAACCATTAAACGTTAGAGTAGTTAGCAGAACAATGAATACGACAACATTTGCTAATTTCGCCACCAGTAATGGATCAAGTGTAGCGTTAAACGCAACAGGTAACATAAATCTAAACGTTGATAATACAAGTTCGAGATTTACCAATTTGTCAACTAACAGAACCGACGCTATTAGAGCAGGTACTAACCAGACGCGATTAGAGGGTAGAAGCAATCGTTCGGGTGGTAAGTAAAGTTGTTTATTGTGTAACCCTTTCCCACAAACAGACACATTCTGGCGCATGTAAGGCAGTCGACTTTTGAACACAAAGTGGCAAAAGGAGAAATTGCTCATATAATCTTTTTATACACAGTGTTTTCAACTCATTAAAATGTTTAACTTTCATTTATAGAAAATTTTCAATTTTTGCCTAGATATATTCGTCGTCTGCTACAGTTATGTCATATGTGGGAAATCGTTAACGAGACTGCCGCAAACACACACGAATCAACCTTTTAACTGTTTCCTGCTATGCGAAACAACAACATCATTGACTTGAACACTTTTGCTGTCAAAGTCATTTAAAGGCTGTCTCTCCAGAAATCTGCATTGTTTGTCACTTAGAGGTCCAATTTTCAACATGGAAGAGTCGACTTTTTTAACTTCGGCAGTGAAAGAGTTAAACAGCATTTGCAAACAACGTAGACCTGAATTAGCCTGCACATTCGTGCAGTGTAACCTTTGTCTTTATTGATTGATATTGTTTTCATTTCTGAATAAAGACGTCTCCTTTAAGAAGCAGGATTTCTTTTTCAAATCAATGAGTTTAAAGCAATTGTAGGAATTTAGCTGAACAAAAGTTTATAGTCAGTATTAAGTAAAACATGACAAAATATCTACAAACTGATGTGGTGGTGATGGTAAGACTGTCCGTTTCGTGAGCGGCTGACACGGGTTCCATCTAAGGTCGTTTCATAAAAATCATATTAAGACGATAATAATGGCTCACCTCCACGACGATCATGATTGCAATGAATACACTTATTAGTAGTTCAAGATAGTCTAAAAAGAAAACACAACAAATATAACTGAAATACTTATTTAAGCAGCTTAAAACACTAATGGAACAAAGAAACAAACAAATATATAGAGGATATTACATGAGTGGTCATTCAATACGAGATTTTATTAAACGAGTGTTCTAAAATTGATAAAAAACGAGCCTTGGCGAGTTTTTAGCAATTTTAGAAAACGAGTTTAATACGATTTTGTATTGAATGACCACGAATGTTATATTCCATTTATATCATAAATTCCAATTCGACGATTATTAGCGCAAAATATATATAACGTCGCTATATAGCGCGGTCATTTTCAATGCTTTTCATTATGACGTTACGTAACATTGTTATTACACTAGTTGAATACGCAATTTATTCAATGGCTTTATTACACTCCCGGCGACGTCATTTATGATATAAAATCGTATTAATGTTTATGATTCTACAGTTCCAGAACTGATTTTCGAGCTGTCTCAGAAAGCGTACATCGGCTACCCACTCACATTGGCATGGAAGCTGTACTTCGTTCGTGGATGGAAGTATATTATTATACAAAAGGAAATGCCCGGGTCTGCTCCCGTTATTATCGGGGTTGTCACGGAACAATCAAGGGTAAGATCAATATATGAGCCGTTTCGCGAGAAAACCAACATTATGGACTGCACAGGCTAATCCGGGCCGATACATTCCGTCTCAGGGGAATAGAGGTATATAGAGTAATGATTCCTGAAACCGATAATCCACAGGAGGCACAAAGTGTCTGTCCGGGTTAGCCTGCGCGACATGCTTAGGCTGACCTGGGTCGATACTTTACGCGAGTCCACAATGTTGGTTTTCCCGCGGGACGGCTCATATATTATTCTAGTCATTTCGGAAACAAACAATAGGGCTTTCACTTTTAGTGTGCCGAGCCCCGGTAGCTCAGTCGCTAGCGACGCGGGCTGTTACTCGTGGATGGTGAGTTCGACGTTTGTCAACGTTTCTGTGCTTCCGCACGATGCTTCTCTGCTTGGGTTTAATGGTTAAATATCACTAAGTATTGAATATAGTAAGGGGTCATGCAGAGCAGTGTGAAGCTAGTACAGCTGCCATGTGAGAAACATATTAGTCCGTCTATTTAAAAAGGCCAGACCTTTTATGTTTATTGTGTCTTATTAATATATAAGAATTTGTTTCACAATCGACGTGAATTAGAAATGACGTTCTTGATATTGACTTTTGCTAAGAAAACATAGTGAATTATAATAATTGACATTAATTATTATTTTATTGTTTGTTTGTTTTTTACAGACTCCTGCTCCAGGATTCAGTTCCCTTTCCATTTCGAGAGACAGTATATTTACAGCTGATGGGGCAGATATTTATGTCAGAATTCCGTCCGTGATCTGCGAAGATGAAGGCACGTATGTTATCCGGGTACTGGTGTCAACCGATATCGCGATTGCTGAAAGAAGGGATTTTGTTGAAATTTTCGGTGAGTTTGTTACGGTATTGTCTCAAAGTAGATTGTGTTGAAATATGATCATTACTTATAAAGGATCTTCATTTCCCTATTAGGAACATGTTTAAAACTGCCAAGTAGTTCCTAGGCTTGATAAGCCAGCAGTGACTACACGATGACAATCATCTGCGTACACTTTTCTTAATACAAATAATTTTAAGCTGACTATTTCGGAAATACTCTTGCAACAAAACGGAAAATGTCATTATATGTAGTTATAATTACTGGAAAAAGTTGAACACACTGTGACAAAGTCATTTTGGTCAATTTCTCCCTTTTCCAGTATGCTTTCAAAAGTGTTTTGCTGTAGACTCGTCAGAAAACGTCTGTATGTGGGAAAGGGTTAATAGGTAAACAGCTGTTGTAGTATTGTCTATTTTAAGACGTAAGTGCGGTAATCTAGTTAATGTTTTTGTTTAAATATATATTTTTCAAACGCCCGCTGATGAAATTCATTCCTGCCTTAAATTGGAGTTCATATTCAATCTAACATTGTTGTCTCATATTGTACAGTGTGTGTGTATACCACGTGACTTTTGACGTCATATTTGCATGGTCAGACAGCAATAATTGCTCTTGATAAGAATGTAAAAACTAAAAACGATGGTAACTTTTTTATTTCTTCACCCTTTTTAATGAAACAATGTCCTATCTCCGGGTTTTTACAGGAGTTTGATTGGTGGTCTAGTTTTTTCAAACACTTCGGCGAACCTGTTTTCAAAATCCAGTTTTGATAATGCTCCGGATGTCGGCGATATCAATACATTTTGAGAAAAGGTTCATCGAAGTGTTTGAAGAAACTAAACCACTAATCAAACCGCTGAAAAACCGGAGATAGGGCTCTGTAAGCGGCGTAGTCTGCGCCTTGTTTCATTAAAAATGATAAAGAAATAAAAAAGTTACCTTTGTTTTTACTTCTAAACCGAAGTAAAATATTTCTGTCCGCCGTAGCATTTGTGACGTCAAAGTCACGTGGTATATACACACACTGTTGTAAGCGTTCAACCCTTTGCAAAATTGCACACACATTTTGACGCACGTGCAAAATTGCAATTATTGAAAAAAAAGTGACAAATGGAGAAATTATAATTAAATAGGAGTTACTCCATATGACACAATGTTTTCAATCCTGTTCAATAAGAGTACTTTTATTAATAGATATCCTCCTTACTTTTGTTAAGATGTTTTCAACCTTGCCTATTGTAGACACGTTGAATATCTGAAGGGTTAAGACGTTTTACATTATAATCTTTATGCTGATACACTTGAAGTTTGATTGACATATCACATTATAAAATGAACCTACACTTGTACCTTTTGCCATGGGCGGGCTCATAAATTATGATTGCTAATCTTACGTAATGTTAGTGAATTTCGCTACAGAAATTTAAAAAAAAAATCCACAAATAATATATAACTGCTTTTGGTGTGTAAGGATACGCATAAAACACAAATCTCTTCAAATTATAGGATAACTTATACTATTATTTCCATAAAAAACCCATTACACATTACAAATTCAGAGGTTTATACTTGAGTTTTAAACGTTTCCGTACCTACCTGAAAAATTCAGCAGACGGCTTTAAAAACACGTAGGCAAAACTATGGGAAAACAAATTAAATTACTGAAAATAGTTAAAAACGGTGTGGCAAAAATAGATATAGGTCATCATGAGCAATGTATAACTGTATCACGTTGTTTTCACATATAGCCTGCTGCAGAGTAGTCAAAATGCGTCTATACGTGGGAAACGGTAAAATCTCTGTGACAGAAGATAGCTCAACGTGCTGTTGTGGCTTTTAATTTCGCTTTGTGAGTGTCCCTATACTATTGAATCAGCTATACATTTGTTTGCGTTTTCAGATGTCCCTGTCGCCCAGGTTGTGATACCAGAAGATCTGTTTGAAGGAGGAGCGCTTGTAGATCCATATTGCGTGGCTAGTCTCGGATATCCACACGGCAGGCTGTTCATGCAGGTTCGATACCCACTGGAAACTCGCTATAACACGTTTATGACCACCCCCGATATGCAGAATATTACGGTAGCAGCTCCTTGCAGAAAGGTCGTTCAAGCTAGTTTTAGGGGTAACTATAATGTTACAGTTTCCTTTACTTCTATCCAGCACCTTAATTATGTCACTATATAGCATGTACGTAAATAGACATGGGATTGAATTTTAAATATGTTCGAATGGTTGCTTGAATTATACTTAATATTTTTATTTTTTATTTAGTGCACATTATTCTTACCATTGAGAATCAAATATTCAGTCAGATCTGGATCTACACTGTTCACGTATTTCTTTCATAAACTTGTTTGAAACTTCTATCAACTTGTCAAGATCCTGCTAGGACGGATCAGGTGTACATAATGATCTGAACCACCCCTGTTATGAAATGACAACGCGTACATTTTCCCATTGGCCGGCTCATAAATTGTCACATATTGAATTCGAATCTAAAGTAATGTAAACCCAAGCCCAGCTAAATGAAAATCAACGTTAGTGTGTTAATGGCAAATGTAGATATAGACATGTTTGTACATTTCTTCTATTTTCCAATAGACATTTGTGTAAAAATACGTTGACTAATTTATGTAAAATGCAGTGCTGGATCAATCTGTGGAGATGCGCAAGTTGTCTCCGATCTAAAATGATCGAGAGTGGTCTAAAGTGTATGTTTCATAGATTGCCATTTATTCGTAGAGAGTAATGGTCGTTTATCAGAGAATTTAAGGAAAAGGGGATATAAAAGCAAATTATATTGTTCATATAAAATGCTGACAGAAGGGAAACAACTCTTTAAGTAAATAATGAAGAAACTAAAAAAAAACATAATTGTCTCCCTTTATAAACCTAAAGAACGCAGAAAAAACGCTTTCCGCTTTTTTGAAAACATAGTTACAAAAGAAGAAATTGCTCAAAACGAGCAATTTCTCCTTCTGCCACAATGTCTTCCACTTTTAGTCATAGATTATCCATTCAATTATAGAGGTTTTCTATTTGTTGACAAAATATGTTCAAAGTCGTCTGCTGCAGATTTGTGGTATGTGGGAAAGGGTTAATAAATATCCTGTTATCGAACTATTTCATTAAAATTTGGATAATGTTTAATAATTGTGCCCTATTTTTAATGCTGTTACAGACTTTTTAAATGAGACAATAGATGTTAATACCACTTCAATACGATGCGGGGTGGTGGACACGCCGGCCATTTTGAACCAAGATGGCATCGTCTTCTCCAACACGGAAACAATTAACGTTATACCAGGTAGACTTTTGAATTCCTTTCTTTTTAAGAGTTTGTTAAATTAGGGTTCAGCCGTTTTCAGCAGTATTTCAGTTACATCACGTTGATGTAACACCTTATTATGATCCTGGGTGCACCGGGATAAAAAGAATTACCTTGGCCAATGGTACTCCAACATGGCCGACGTGAGCTGGCATCGAGATCTAAACGCCCGGTTTAAAATAACCCTCGCTAACAAGTGCATCACGGCAACGACAAAGACAAAAATGCTGTTGGATGTTTACATAAGTAAGGCAGCTATCAAAGTCGACACGTATATGAGTGATTTAAGGGATTGTACGCACTATTTCGCTTTTTTACTGGGAAGGTATAATTATCTATTTATAATTCACACCGCCTTTAGAGCATGAGCTCCGTATTCTTGCTGTTAAGTGCACTGTGGGAATAAAGTTGCCGGTTTTTGTTCTTCAGGGAACTCTATACAGTTTATGTTAACTGACATTGTTAAGTATGCATCATGCCACAGTTCAGTTTACACAGACTATACTAACCCTGTGTTCAGTGTAAGTGTCTGTCAGGTTACAGTTGCCAATCAACCAATATAATTAAAGCTAGGTTATACTTGCTCTTATTTGATTGGTGGTTTTTGCTCACAGTTGCTTATCTACCAATTAAATAAAAGCTGGTTTAAAGTTGCTGTTATTTGATTGGTGGATTTGCTCACAGTTGCCAATCCACCAATAAAATTGAATCTAGTGTTATAGTTGTTGTTATTTGATTGGTGGTTTTGCTCACAGTTGCTACTAACTAAATTAAAGCTGGTCTACATTTGCTGTCATTTGATTGGTGGACTTGCTGGCAGTTCCCAATCCACTCATTAAATTAAAGTCAGTGTATAGTTTCTGTTATTTGTTTGGTGAATTACTGAACGCATTGCTGCTTGGTCCCGTTGTGTTGATCTAATTCAATGATTGTCGTTGTTCAGTTAAGCGACTTTCGGCATATTGTATATTTCAATGAAGTATTCGTTATGCCGTAATAACAGCGATAATAGGATGAACTGAATAAGAATGTGCAATTATTTATGCTGATATGTTTCAGTGACTTTATATCGTACTTTTCGTTTCTTTTCAGCATCTTTGTGCGATAATTCCACAACGTTCATCCGACATCCTTTTGACACCTGTAACTTCATAGACTGTGTTAACCAGGATGTTGTCACGTGTCCAAAAGACACGTGTTATAATTCAACGTCAACTATTTGTGAACATGTTGTCGATAAGTTAATTCCTGAATTCTAACTTCACTCGGTGCGTGGATGTTGTCGATGATAACAGTCCTGTATATATCATTTAACTGTGTACTTATACGTTCTTGATAACATCCTTAAGTTTAAACTTCACTCGGCATTTCATTGCTAATATCATTCATGCCGTTTAACTTAACTCGGTCATTGAGTGTTGTCGATAACATCATTATGTTTAAACTTCACCCGGTCCTATAGTGCTGTCTATAATATTCATGTATTCTAACTTCACTCTGTATGTCTTTGTTGAGAACATTTCACTTGGTCGTTAATTTCTGTCAATAACATTATTTTGTTTAAATAACTAGGTACTACGTATTGTCAACATCATTATTCCTGTATTTTTCTTTTGCACTGTTAAAATGGATTTTGTCGATAAGTGATATTGTTGTCGATAACATTCTTGTTTTTTAACTTCACTCTGTATGTCATTGTTGATAACATTTCACTCGGTCATTAATTTCTGTCAATTACATCCTTGTGTTTAAAATTCACTCTGTTTCATGACTTATCGGTATTGCTTAACTTCACTAAGTACTTAGTGTTGTCAGCTTCATTATCCTGTTTTTATTTTGCACTCGGTAAATGGAGGTGGACGGTCATTGATTGTTCTCGATAGCATCCTTGTATTTTAACTATAATCTGTATGTCATTGCTGATAACATTTCACTCGGTCATTAATTGCTGTCGATAACATCCTGCAACGTGCGACGTATCATCCCCAGAAGACCATGCGCATGTATCCCGGAATAAATCACATAAGCTTTTAAATCATTATGTTGTTGAATTACCGAAGCTGGTAACTCCTATTTATTTTTACTTTAATTAAGTTCTAACACATTGCTGAGAATAAATAACTGAAGATTGATTAATTGATTAATTGCTTGGTGTTTTACGCCGCTTTCAAGAATGTCTCAGTTATATCACGGCGTTTCATGGGTCATACCAGTACTACTGGTTCATTTATCCTGACGCCAGCCAGTCAGTCGTTATGCTAACCCCGTAACCCTGAGCGCCAAGGAGGGAAGCTATTACTACCATAATAAAGTATTTCGTATGACCCGGCCAGCGATCGAACCCACGACCTCCTGCATCCGAATCGGACACCTTACCACTACACCACCGAGGCGATTAATCACTGAAGAGCGAGCTGTGCATACCAGTATAAGACCGCACAAATGTGCAGGTTGATCTTGACCCACAGTGTTCGGTAACGGTGATAAAAGACGAGTGTTGAGTAATAAGCAACACATCACAAACAACGGAAAGCTTGATATTCATTTTTCAATAAAAGACTGACTGTCCTTGCATTTATTAAAACAGCAGGCACTATATAGGTCTAGAGTGGCATATTCAATGAACAAAAAATGAAAATAAGATATCATAAAGCGGTACCTAAGTGAAATACCTAATTCTGGAATGGCAAAGATCATATGATATATGTACATTCTTTTAAGATCTAGAGTAAGATGATGTGCCATAAAGAGACATGTTTATGTATATTGCAATATCAGATGATGTAATGTGTCCGTATACATATTATCCATATTTTTACATATTTTATATTGTTATTTTATCTTCTATCGCACCTTTGGTATAACATTGTATATTGTCTTTAGTATTAAATTTTAAAAAAAAAGGACTTTGTTTTCAACATTTTAAATTCCATGATTGAATGATATGTATACGTATATTGCATTAAACAGATACCATAAGTGTTTCTACACGAGTTCCTTAGACTTGTTTCATTTCGATGTGAATATTTGTAAAACTTTTAACAAAGTGGAGTCCCGATATATTATCAGTAGTGTACCTGTAACGATGTATATGGAACGCCTTTACTGTCTTATTTGCTTATATACGGTAGATATTACATTACATGCAGTAGATATTTCATTATGTGTTGTACTTTTTTCTTTATATGCTGTACTGTATTGAATATATGTAGTGCAACTATTCTTATTCACAATAACAAATCTACTGCATATATTGGTCTTTGTACCGCACACAAATTAGAATGCACTGCATATAAAGACAGTACCACCAACATTTAAGAAGAGTTGCACTACATATAACCAATAAAGTACAGCATATAAAGAAAAAAGTACCACACATAATGAACTATCTACTGCATATAATGAAATATCTACCGTATATAATCAAACAAGTCATCATAAGACAGTACAGGTGTTCCCTATTAACTGTGTAATTGACATGACAAGTAAACGCACGAGACACGCGGCCCTTTCCAAGCCTACGATCAATCATTCGTCATTGAATTGGAGGCAACGATAACTCATAAGTATACTTTTAGAATAGAGAAAAGTACACTTTAACTATCAGTATCCATGTTACAACGCTTAAATGACATACTGCTTAGCGGATCTATTTACAAACGAGCTGCAATATGCGAAGAGGTTTTTGTTGAAAATGTGAATTAAACTAATTCATTTTCCAAACTATCTTTCAGTTCATATTAATCACGCTCTGTATGTGAAAACAGTCAGGTCTCAGGAGAGTGTGACCAGAAGCACATATCACAGAACCTTCACTGTTCGACTACATGTAAGATGTACAGGTATAAGCCAATTGCGATGAAATAACATCTGACAAGTCTGACATCTTTACTTGTTTTATAATATGTACTTATTACTGCCAACAATTTAAAAAAACATCCGAAATTAGATCGTTGGTTGCTCGACCCATACAGTTGCATAGTATCGTCACCTGTTCCCAATTGGTTAAAATTGATAATATAAGTGATTAATTAGCAACATGTATGGTGGTTAGGAAACCTCGTCAAGCCAATAGCAGATGAATGACTGTATTCACATACATCAATTTACATGTGTATTAACAGATTGATTGTTTAGTGTTTTACGCCGCTTTCAACAATTTTTCAGTTATTTCCGGGTGTTTCCTCGGTAAGTTACCAGTACTACTGGTCCATGTATCCTGACACCAGTCAGTCAGGTGTAATGCTACCCTCGCAACCCTTAGCTCCAAGAAAGGAAGCTATTACTACCATTTTTTGGCATGACCCGGCCGGGGATCGATCCTGCGGCCTCCCGCACCCGATGCGGACGATCAACCAACTACACCACCGAGGCGGTGTTTATTAAACACAAAAGTGAATTGTAATTTAGCCAGGATACGCCGTGCTATAACTATACAAATAGTTGAAAGCGGATTACAACACCAAACAATTAAATCAGCCGATAAATAACGTAAAGGTTAACACAATGAGTAGCCCTCTTAACCCTTTCCCTCATACGACAATTCTGAAGTAGACGACTTTGAACATATTTTGTCAAAAAATAGAAAATCTCTATAATTGAATGGATAACCTATGACCAAAAGTGGAAAACATTGTGTCAAAAGGAGAAATTGCACGTTTTGTGCAATTTCTTCTTTTGTCACTATGTTTTCAAAAAGCCGTCTGCTGCAGGGCGTCAGAAAGCGTCTATATGAGGGAAAGGGTTAAAACATTCCCACATAGAACAAATCTGCACTAGGCGACATCGAAGGCAAAACTAGTTATAATCCCGTTACAATATCTAATAGATGAATGTTTCATTATAGGTTACGGTTTAAAACAGCGACGCGAAGGGAGTATTTGGTCACAATGTTTCAACAAGTTTTCAGTTATATCACGGTGTTTCCTGGGTAGGTTACCATTACTACTGGTCTATTTATCCTGACACCAGCTAGTCAGTCGTTATGCTAACCCCGCAACCCTTAGCGCCAAAAAGGGCCGCTATTACTACTATTTTTAAAGTATTTGGTATGACCCGACCGGGGATCGAACCCGCGATCCCTCGCACCCGATGCGGACGCTCTACCAACGACACCACCGAGGCGGTTTTTATTAAATATAAAAGGGACTTGTCGTAACTACCAAATCTGGACTCAAATCCCAGTTTCCGCTCTCTTAATAGTCTCTTAACAGCCTCAAGCGGATATAGTTAGTCACTTCGCTAATGATGCAGACACTATTTGAATGGAGCTATTTCTTCATTTCTCATCATGTTTCTTCTCATTCTGAAAATCGTACTCATGCTTTTTTGTATATATATATATATATATATATATATATATATATCTTTGATGATTGTCCTAAGGTGTGCTTGAAGCAGATGATTTTAAGAAGTAAAGATATAAGTAAAAGGGTTACGAATATTTCAAGGCGGTATCCAACGTTAGATAACTCGATTTCATCATTTCATTCAAGATGTATAGGGCGATGAGCGTTTCAATCACACACATTTCTGAATACAGTCTAACGGTTACCCTTGACGACCGTGTTATTCTTTGCAATCGGATTGCATTTGTGAACAAGTTTCTACCCTTATCCTGTTGAATTCCTGCTACTTAAAACCCTTGATTTTCGATCAATTCGTGCATATACTGGATTGCTTGGAGTTTATTACCGTTTTCAACAGTATCTCGTTATATTACGGGGACCGGTTTGTTTAACGTGTGTTTCCTGGCTTTCTCACACCAGAAACTTCGTAGGCAACTAATAACCTTTCCACAAAGACCAATTAACCAATTAATGGAAGACGAAAGACTCTAAAAATAAAACTACAAGTACATGAGTATAAACTCTGGTCATCGTCTATGTTAATCGCTTATATTTTAATCTCGTGCTCAACAGCACATTATTATATATACTTTATTTCCTCCGATCACCGAAGATAGTACAAAGAAACAATACAAAGTTGACAGAGAACGTTGCCACAAACATTGAAACAAAAATGACAAACATTGAATAGTTAACACATTTACACAAACATCATTCATTTCGTAAAGTTAATTGAAAAAGCACTTATACATCAATACTTGTACAGAGAAATGTACTTATGAGGCAATTCACATGTGCATACGCGTGTGTGAATAGACACGAATATATACAATGAGTACAATAACATTCATTCACGCTGCAAGCAAAACAAAAACAGAGTAAGTTTATGTGAAAACTCTGGATATTCTGCTCGAATGTCTTCATTGTTCGCAAGACATATTCCTAGATATCCCTGGGGAGCACCTCATCGAAACGAAATATGAAGTGCTCTGAAGGGTAATAGTAAATGTACAAATGAGAAGACATAACTGACAGACAGATGAGAGGAAGGGTAGAATATGTTTGTCTCTAGATAGAGAGAATGAGAAATCAAAACAGATGAAAGACAGAGGGTGAAGAAGAATATATATATATATATATATATACATTAACACATATACATATACATACATACACACGTCTCTCTCTCTCTCTCTCTCTATATATATATATATATATATATATATATATATATACAAGTACACATACATACACACACGTACACATGAGTACACAGACATACACATACATATATATTTGCATATACATACAAGTG
The DNA here is from genome assembly GCA_031761405.1 of Serripes groenlandicus. Taxonomy (NCBI): domain Eukaryota; kingdom Metazoa; phylum Mollusca; class Bivalvia; order Cardiida; family Cardiidae; genus Serripes; species Serripes groenlandicus. The sequence goes on along the minus strand of JASEVX010000008.1, from coordinate 45,123,448 downwards.
TATATCATAAGCCCATCCGTTGGGTATATTTACAGCTAAACAGAACTATTTCTCAATACATTATGTATGTATCGCATACACAATTTGAACATAACAGGTTCGATTGTATTCGGGTAGACTAAATACTGTTGGCAAATCAGTGTGAAGAAGATATCTGATAAATTGCTCTTTCTGGGTAGTAAATCTTCTCACAAAGAGCAACATGTCATTAGTACAGTGGAAACTGATGTTTTCAAAAAATAAATTCCGTTCAATTGAGATATGGGCACATTCGGATATGAAGTGTCCCTGGATATCTGTGATCATATTTTGGCAGTACACACACTGACTGACAGTTTCTCTTAAGTGTTTGCTACTTACTAATATTTGTATAGCACTTGATGCATGATACATAGTTTTGCGCGTTTTTTCACATAACCAAAATAATGATGGAAGGCTGTTTTTTTGAACGGAAACAAAGCGGTCGAAGTCATGGTGAAGGTTCATTCTTCCTGACGCTCGCATTCTAACTTCCTTTCAACGACTCTGGAAACTATCCTTTTCCAAGAAACTTTTGCAGGGAATTCGCCAATAGTAAGATTCGACTTCATATATGCAGTTAAACCATATTTTTGCAATAGATTGAACGTATCAGGAATAAAACCTTTTTGTCCAGTATTTTTACTTGTTTGAAACAACCAAACAAACAAACAACAGACGATAAGTGAAAATCTGCTTGGAGAGACAGTTCGTAGGCATTTTACACAGTCGTTGAAGGAAAGCTAGTTTGCGTTTGTCACTTTCACATTGTAAACTGTACCAACCTAGCAGACTTATATTTGAATCTCGTGCTCAACAGCACAGGCACATGTTGTTTAACACTTTCTCACATGCAACACATCTGCAGGCGGCGGTTATAGAAATAAGCAGGCAATTAAACGAACAATATTTATAAATGAAAGTATAATCATTGAACAGAGTTGAAAACAGTGTTGGAAAACCTGAAAGTAGCGTATTTATCTGTTGATTCCAAATATCAAGTTGTATTGCTCCAATGTAGAGTTTTCAAAATGTTCTATATATACGATATCGACATATAATTGGAGTCGACCAATCCAGTCACCATTTGGTTCATCGCAGACGTACTAATTTACTACAGTACGCCGTGTACCAGACTACGAATATAAATAGTTACAGAACAACAAAAGTTACCTCCCCTAGTTGCCTTTTTGAAATGCGAATTCCTTATGTATTGAAAATAGAAGGATCAAATAAAATATAGCTTATGCACCTACATGTACTAACGTGATTAAAAGCAATAAGCTAGTATAATCTGATGAAAAGGGAATATTATGTTGCTGTAGCGATATCGGGGTTGATAGTGTTCTACGTACGAGGGGCGTGGACAATTGATATCTCGCGATACCGAAATATGGTTGTCTAACTCTGTCTTCTATTTGTTTGCTAATTGTAACATACTTATTTAATAGATGCTACTAGTGATCATCATATTAGCATTTCAAAATGGTCTGCAGGGGAAGTAATTATTATATTTTGGGGAACTATGTATTTAAGAATCCAGCTCACCGTCACCAACACAAATCAGCCATAAATGTAACCTCGTGTGAAACACTAAAGCTGTAGCCCTATTTATTGTCTGATGCCTTCGATTCGTTTGATGCGGGAATCCGCCGTGGTCGAATGGTTACCTCCGCAGATTGGAAACCGGGCGTCCAAGGTTCGATCTTCCGTCGCGGCTGTCATAGTGGAGTGTCCTTGAGCAAGGCAAATTTCCTTGCATATTACTGGTTTGTTTACCTAGGGGCCACAAATAAGTAAAATGTCGTCGTGATATACTTGAAATCATGTTGAAAACGGCGTAAATCCCGACTAAAACAACCAAAAAAGAAATTGGTTTGATGCAAAAATTACATTGCGGTGTATTTAAAGTGTCATAACGCATCGAACACTCGGGCATATTCTGTCAAAATCAACCATTTAAAATACAGCTTATGACTAGCGCTCACCGAGCAATCGGTATGTACGAGCTATCTGAATACATTTTGGGGTGAAAGCAAATATCCAATTCATCCTGACATGTCTCATGTTTGGGATGAACCAAAACCATTTAAAATCTATTCCATACAAGATCTGCTCGTAAAAAAGCAATTGGGGAACTAGGTTGCAACACAGTCATGCATCAAATATCAAAACTGGAAGGAATGAATGTCTTCAAAAACAAAACAATGCTAAAACACATACATTTGTTTTAATACAGAAGACATTTAAAAAATGCGTATTTCAAATTTTAGGGAATGGCCTTTCCTAAGTTGAGAGAACTTGTGGCCAGACCCTTTGGCCTTTAAATAATTGTTAAACTATGGGTAAATATGTATGTTTTTAAATATGACATGTTATTTAGGTAATAAAGTATGTTTAAATTAAAAAAAGTTATGCTTCAAAGGTAGACCAGAGGTCAGTGTCAATGCGCGAAGGTCATTAGAAAGGTCAAGTCACAATTAAAAATTAAAAACTCATGCCAAGTATACAAAATCTCATTTCCGACGGGTCAGAGGTTATGGGCAATGTTTTGGTTCTTGCCACAGACAGACGGAGCAATATATTACTGTATGCCCATTACATTCGATTCCCGGATGCTATTTGCATATATAAACCCTGAACTAAGGACAAGTTAATTAAAAGTGTAAACCACTTGGGCCACTGCAATGCATATCTGCATTGTTTATTTTTGATTTCGCTGATTGGCTGTCGAGGAGATGACGTCATTCAACCAATTATGATTGAGAAAAAAAAATGTAATCAGTATACAGTAACCCTTTTCCTGACGCAGACGATTTACGCGTGAAACTACTGATCATATATTCGGCAATTTCTTTTATTTAAAAAAACTGCCACTAAATATAAACAGCGCTAGTTTTCTACTCTGATTTTAGAGATATCGAGGGCTTGGCGTGAAACGGTTGTAACTCAAAACCTATTTTGAAAACCCTGGATTAGGCGCAATTTTTACCCTTTCGTAAACAATGCAAATTTATGTGCCATTGTTTACCAAGAAAAATGATTTAACACTTATAAAGACTTTATGGCGAGGTAATAAACCTTGGTAAGAAAAATACCAATTTTAGTTACAACCGTTTCACGCCAAGCCCTCGATATACAAACTTCTAAAGGTAACTGTATTTAATCCTACTACTGTAAGTAAAGTGTGAAAAAAGAGAAATGATTGAAAAGTGTTAAACACCGTGTCATAAGTACACATCAAATGTCCTAAATATTCTATTCTTATATTGATATGTTTTCGAAGCAGCCGATATTTACAATACCGAATAAGGTAATCGTTTAACACAATGAGTAGTTCCTGTTTAACACAATGAGTAGTTCCTGTTTAACACAATGAGTAGTTCCTGTTTAACACAATGAACACAATGAGTAGTTCCTGTTTAACACAATGAACACAATGAGTAGTTCCTGTTTAACACAATGAACACAATGAGTAGTTCCTGTTTAACACAATGAGTAGTTCCTGTTTAACACAATGAACACAATGAGTAGTTCCTGTTTAACACAATGAGTAGTTCCTGTTTAACACAATGAACACAATGAGTAGTTCCTGTTTAACACAATGAGTAGTTCCTGTTTAACACAATGAGTAGTTCCTGTTCAACCCTTTCCCAGCTAGAAACACATCTGCAGCAGACGACTTTTCGAAGGCAAAACTAATCCCGCTTCAATAGATAGATGAATGTTTCATTATTGTATACGGTTTACGGGAAGAGCCGAAATAATGTTGAGAACTTGTGGCTCGACCACGTTGCTTTATATGTAAACTCTAATGTTGTTATACCATGTGATTCAGCCTCGGTTGACAATAAAATATGATTAACCTATTTGCTCACAGTGTTTTCTAAAACCGCTTGCTATATATGCGTCAAAATGCGTCTGTATGTGGAGACATGTTAATGATAAATGTATAATGTTTCATCTTTTTTGCCTTACTTAGTGGTGACCTATATATAGCGTAGATTATGTTGTAAATTACGGTAAATTTTCCTTTTTATTCTTTTCACTTCCTTTCTTCTTATGTATGCGAAATTCAGATATCTTCTTTGTACAATTTCTTCTTAATACTAATTTATTAAAGCCTCAATCCGTCATGACGAAGAATCGGACAGAGAGCTAAAAAAAAATCGCGTTATCAATTTCACTAATTTAGATCCGTAAACCCATATCAGAACGAAGATCATGCTAATTATAAATTCTCAAAAGTAACAGAATTTCTGTTTGGCAAAGCCTATATCGAGGGCTTGGCGTGAAACGGTTGTAACTAAAATTTGTAATGTTTTACCAATGTTAATCACCTCGCCAAAAAGTCTTCATAAGTGTTAAATCATTTTTCTTGGTAAACAATGAAAATTTAGGTGCCAATGCTCGTTCTGAGCAATGGCACCTAAATTTGCATTGTTTACAAAAGGGTCAAAATTGCCCATAAACCAGGGTTTTCAAAATAGGTTTTTAATTACAACTGTTTCACGCCAAGCCCTCGATATTCCTTGACAATCAGAATTGATGTTACTTTCAAAAACAAATCATATTCTGAAATTTAAAGTTAAATGATTGGTGAATACGGGCGAATATCTGTTGAATAACGATGTTTAACTTAACCTGTGGCTTTAAATGTAGTACATCATGAAGACTCCAACGTAGACTGTATGTACCCGTAACACACATTTTACAGCGCAACAGACATTCTTTGTGTGACACACATATCTTCCTACCTTTAGTCCGAGCCCTTGTAGCGCAGTCGGTAGCGATTCAGGCATTCAATTCAGAGGTTTTGATTTCGAATCCCAGCTCGACTGACTTTTTTCCTTTGGAGTACTGGTTTGAGAAAGCCAGAAACTGGCCGCCGAGATATTGTCGTAAACTGTTTTTAACCCAAAACAATCAATCTTATCTTCAGCATTTAATGCATTCACTGGTGACTGTACAACAACGACTGTACAATGTTGACACAACGCATAAAATGTATAGATCACATAGAGGACAAATTGATCGGAATACACCAAACTTGTCGATCTGACTACGTGTGTCAATCATGTCATTGAACCTCGCATTAAATATATCCCAATTCGGTCATTTCAAACTTCAACACGCAATACTAAGTGGTGCACGTTTGGATAAACGAAAAAACAAACATATTACATAAACGTTCAAAATGAAGTTATTGTACTTTTATCCATGTAGCCATAATGAATTGTACGTGAAAGAGCAAAAGTACATGGTATAACGTAATTGAATAGCTTAATGTCTATATATTCATCAATAGTAATTGGAAAACGTAGTGTTACATTGTTATATTTATTATTTATATGATCAAGGATTTCCGCTAGAATGGCGATGATTTTGGCAATTCGGTTTTGCAGAAAGCTATCGTTCGTTGCTATACAATTATTCAGAAAAAAACATAATAAACAATGAGATGCAACTTATGTACAAGAGGTCTTTATGAAGTGTTTGTTTCAATTGACGTTCTTTATGGCCAACTAGTTATGGGTGTGTTATATTCTGAAAATAAACCTTTTTCGATACGTATATCTATTTCGCTGCCAAAGACATGGAAAGGTTTTTGCAAACAATACAATACAGTTCAGCTGTCACTCCTGAAATCTGCATTGTTTGCCACTCTTGAAGACATTAAATATTTTCAAATTGTCTGTTGGACTAATGATATTGTGGTCAAATTTTCAACATGGAAGAGTCGACTTCGGGAAAATTCGGCAGTTAAAGCGATATATCGTCCCAATAATGTGTCCGCCTAAGAACGGGAGACCAGGGTTCGTTCCACGAACGGGTCACACCAAATACTTTAAAGTTGGCAGCAACTCTATCCTGCACATAATGCATGTTATGGCCCCTTTTTACGTAGAAATTCTGGTTAAAGTTTTGCATGCAACTACAACAAGAGTCCATATCTCATTTACTACCTGGATGCATTGCTTTAAAAATGTATACAATCTTTCACACCATCACATCTATATAAATAAACAAGTAAGATAACTCTGTCCTACACATAATGCAAATTATGACACTTTTTGACTTAGCGATTCTGGTTAAAGTTTTTCGTGCAATAACATTAAGACTCCACATCTCATTAACTACCTGATGCATTGCATTGAAAATGTAAACAACCCTTTCCAACCAACACACATGTATATAATTAATCAAATAAACTAACTCTGTCCTGCATACAATACAAATGTTGACATTTTTTTACTTAGAAATGCTGGTAAACGTTTTGACTGCAACTACCTAAGACTCCGCATCTCATAGTCTATGCACTAAAGTAGTCCGATGCCTAGAAAGAAAGTTGTGTACAGTTACAATGCCAGAGACCAAGTAAATACATTGTTTGCTGACTCGCTGGTCGACGTGACATAACTAATCAAAGTACTGAAAGTACTGAAATGCGGGGGATGTTGGCTCTGGAGTGTTAACAAGATTTTCCTTCAATTTGACCTAGTGACCTACTTTTTGACCCAACATAACCCATGAACTTGACCTAGATATCATCAAGAAAAACATCCTGATAAAGTTCAACATGCTCAAGCTAAAAATGCAGTATCCAGAGTGTTAACAAGATTTTCCTTCAATTTGGCCTAGTGACCTAGTTTTTAACCGGCATGACCCATATATCATCAAGAAAAACATTCTGATAAGTTTCAACATGCACAAGCTAAAAATGCAGTATCCAGAGTGTTAACAATATTATCCTTCAATTTGGCCTAGTGACCTAGTTTTTAACCGGCTTGACCTATATTAAAAATTGACCTAGATATAATTTAGATAGAATTCTGACCAAATTTCAAGCTGCTGTAGCCAAAAAAGATGCTTCTACAGAGTTAACAAGATTTTCCTTCAATTTGGCATAGTGACCTAGTTTCTGACCCAATGTGACCCATATTCGAACTTGACCTAAATATCATTAATACAAACATTCTGACAAAATGTCGGCCTATAGAGTGTTAATAAGCTTTCCATTCAATTTGGCTTAGTGACCTAGTTTTTGACCCAGCTTGACCCATATTTGAACTTGGCCTAGATATCATATAGATAAACATTTTGACTAAATTTCAAGCTGCGAAAACTGTGGCTTCTACAGTATTAACAAGATTTTCCTTCAATTTGGCCTAGTAACCTAGTTTCTGACCTAGTTTCTGACCCAATAAGACCCATATTTGAACTTTACCTAGATATCATTATTACAATCATTCTGACATTTCAAACTGCTGAAGCAAAACCTGCGGCCTCTAGAGTGTTAACATGACTCATGATCGAACTTGGCTTACATCATCAAGACAAACATAAAGTTATAACATGCTCAAGTTGAAAATGTGGCCTCTAGAGTGTTAACAAATTTTCCTTTAATTTGACCTAGTTACCTAGTTGTTGACCTCAAATGGCCCAGTTTCGAACTTGTCCAAGATTTGATGGAGATGAATGTTCTGATAGACTTTCATGAAGATCCGATGCAAAATGTATCCTGTAGAGGGTTAACAAGGGAAAATGTTGACGATGCACGACAGCTGTATTTCCGTTTTTTTCATTGCAGGGATTTTCTCAAAAGGTGTTTGAGCTACCCGCTTTCAAGCTACTCGTTTTCCATATATTTAAAAGAAACATTTAAGATACTTATTCTAACTTAAATTTCTAAATTATGTATACAACTTCATGGATTAAAACGTTACATTGTGTACGTTTACTTTGTATAATGTGCATACTGTTTAGCTTGTTGTGAAACGTATTTAACTGATCAGCATAGCTGAATCCCCCGCATAAAAAGAGATATACATTAAACATGATTTTAAGTAACAGCAAACTACCCTTAGTCGGACCTATAAGAATCATTTTGTACATCATGTAAGTGACGATCGATAATTTAATAATCTTGGCCATGCACACGCGCAAACTGAACTGAACATGTCAGTGAGGGTGTCCTTCGTAGATGAATCAGACACCAACCCCGACACGCAATGCAAAGCTTAACCGTGCATGCGATGACATAATAAAAAAAGACAGCTGTGCCAGGCCCAAGCGCACCAAGGGCAAGACATGTCAGAGAAGGTATTCTTCGTAAATGACCCCGACACGCAATGCAAAGCGTACCCGTGCATGCTTTGTTTGTTTGGAGTTTAACGCCGCTTTCAACAGCTTTGGTCATATCACGGCGGTTAGTACTTACACAACATTCTTTTGAAGCCACTGACTACTTTCTCACATAGATCAGAGGTGAGAGGCAATGGAAAACATCGCCCGAAAGAATGTCGCCGCAACCGGGTATCGAACCCGTGACCTCCAGATCACGAGTCAGATACGCTACCAATTGAGCTACCCGGCCGGGTTTACCCGTGCATGCGATGACATAATAAATAAAACAGCTGTGCCAGGCCCAAGCGCACCAAGATCAAGACATGTCAGAGAGGAGTGTCAGAGAGGGTATTCTTCGTAAATGACACCGACACGCAATGCAAAGCGTACCCGTGCATGCAATGACATAATAAATAAAACAGCTGTGCCAGGCCCAAGCGCACCAAAAGCAAGACATGTCAGAGAGGAGTGTCAGAGAGGGTATTCTTCGTAAATGACCCCGACACGCAATGCAAAGCGTACCCGTGCATGCGATGACATAATAAATAAAACAGCTGTGTCAGGCCCAAGCGCACCAAGAGCAAGACATGTCAGAGAGGGTATTCTTCGTAAATGACCCCGACACGCAATGCAAAGCGTACCCGTGCATGCAATGACATAATAAATAAAACAGCTGTGCCAGGCCCAAGCGCACCAAGAGCAAGACATGTCAGAGAGGGTATTCTTCGTAAATGACCCCGACACGCAATGCAAAGCGTACCCGTGCATGCGATGACATAATAAATAAAACAGCTGTGTCAGGCCCAAGCGCACCAAGAGCAAGACATGTCAGAGAGGAGTGTTAGAGAGGGTATTCTTCGTAAATGACCCCGACACGCAATGCAAAGCGTACCCGTGCATGCGATGACATAATAAATAAAACAGCTGTTTCAGGCCCAAGCGCACCAAGAGCAAGACATGTCAGAGAGGAGTGTCAGAGAGGGTATTCTTCGTAAATGACCCCGACACGCAATGCAAAGCGTACCCGTGCATGCGATGACATAATAAATAAAACAGCTGTGTCAGGCCCAAGCGCACCAAGAGCAAGACATGTCAGAGAGGAGTGTCCCGACACGCAATGTAAAGCGTACGCCGTTTACTGATACCCATATGAAGTAAACCATACGCAACTGACTCCTCCTACCTAAAGGGTATAAATACTGCTCTTAACAGCAATCAAACATTGACAAATGTAAATAAACCCAAGGCGTGACAGATTTGCCTCAAATCAGATTTAAAGCAATTGATCCAATACAGATTTGCCTTCATAAATATCAAGAGAAAGCAGCTAGCCGCGCCGAGCAAAAGACTGCTCCCATGTTTAAAAGACGGACGAAAAATATATGAACATTTTGCTACAAGGATCCTCGTACTTTTCTTAAATGGACATCCGATAAATGTGTTGTTGTTGTTTGTTGGCGTTGTCTCCCCTCTAGCTCGTCAATATTGAGATTTGGCGAGTAGCTATCGTTTTCACCATGATTATTTTATTATTATATAAGTAGAGCGATGGGGGTATAATACATTTTTGTTGTTTTTTGTCAACTATTAATATGTGTTATTTATTGTTTGGTTTTGTTTACTCTCGCCGTACAGAGTTAACTATTTGGCGAGCTTATTTGGGATATGTGGGAAAGGGTTACTGTACTTATAGTTATATGGCGTAAAGTTATGTTTGTTTTGATTGGTTAATAACGAGATTGTGTGTATATAATTGAGCTTTATTGTCAAAAGAAAGGTTTGTTTCAGGTGCGAATGTACTACACCGTGAAAATATCCGAGCTATACACTGTTGGTTATTTAATAAATACGTGAAATACCTGTTAGGTAAACAGTCGTATTTTCTATTGTTTGTTTTATAAACAGCTGACATTCAATTCAATTCGTTTATTATTGGACTTGAACAACAAGTGTTTTTCGTCATGTTATAGTACATGCGTTACAAACTATAGAATACAACAAAGAAAACAAAATTATTCACAAAGAAAAGAGAAAAAACATAAAATATGAAAAAATGTGAAAGACATATAATAACAGCGGACATTGACACTTTTACTGGCATAAGGGCCCTTTTTTACTCTGTTACTTGACACATTGTGCTTGAGTTAACCCTTTTCCACTTGAAAACACATCTGTAGCAGGCATCGTTTGAAGTCTTTTTGACAACAAAGTGCGAAATTACTCAATATGAGTTATTTCTTTATTTACCACAATGTTTTCAACAATCATGAATGTGTAAATAGTAACAAAGTTTTCTGTAGCATATAAGAAACTAAATGTAACCCAAATTACTTTAAGATCAAACAGAGTCCTAAAATAATCTCTGGATCAAATGGGGGAATGATTATTAGCAGCCTATTCTTGTAATGAATGAATGTGTTAATGTATAATTGCCTTGTCCATATACTTGTACATTATACCGAGTGAAAAGACATATGTCAGGTCCGGTGAAGGTACTGCGTCTATATATAATGTGTATTGGTATTACTTTAAATGATTGCTCGCCAAATGCCATTTATGCCGAGCGCGAGGGTAAACAGCGTCAACAAAGTCAAATTTTAAATGCGTAGGTGCTTATGGCTTCACATTTTATGTAAATGTAATGTAAATAAATTGTTTGTAGGTTAAAACAATGAAATAATATGTCCTTGTGACAAATAGGCTATTAAGGCCGAGTGTTAATTATTAATTAATAAGTGTTAACTTATTGATGTGTATTATAAACTGTTCGATGTTACATACCTCACAATAATGAACAATTTACTTTCTTAGTAACAGTATATAATACGCTAACCCATTCCCATATACACCATATTCGCAGCAGACGACTTTGAAATCATCTTGTCAAAAATACGGAAACTATGTGTAAATGTAAAATGTTATAACTGATTAGATTTGAAAACACCGTGTCGAAAGATGAAATAGGCAAATTGTTCTTTTGACTCAATGTTTGCAAAGGGATACTGCCACAAACGCGTCAAAATGCGTCTGTAAGTGAAATTATGTAAATGTCTTTTGCGTATGTAAGATCTGAGCAAAATAGATAATCTAGAATCAGAGATAAATGAAAATGTATTGATATGTCTCTGTCTAGATTACATGTATTCAAATAATTATCATACTAAATATTTGAAAACGTTGCGGAGAAATTCTTCGTGTATGACAATTTCTCATTTTCACTTACAAAAACGTATGCGGTTGCAAACGGGTCTAATACGACAAGACAATATTTTATTATCGTAAACGACATAGTATCTAGTCAAACAAAACACACCATAGTAATATATACGATACAACAACAAAAACATACGGTTTATATATCCTACACAAGGGAAAGTGATACACGACATCAAAGACGATATGCGAAGAGATAAAGGGTGTACATTTACACTTGCGTCATTAAACAGACTGTCACTCACTCGGCTACGAGCCTGTTCTCTTTCTTTCGTGATACTTTTTCTTGTTCATGTCATTTCCGCAAGGAGCGGCATACGATGCATATGTAGGATGAAGACCGAAATCATACGATTGAAGTTCAAGTGATAGTATTTGACATAACCGTCTGTTTAATGATGCAAATCGTGGGAAAAAAATATAATTTGAGTGTGAAACGTGATTGCAACATATTAGAGAAATATATCATCCCATTCATATATTTGATTTCAACGATAGGATAAAAGAAAAACAATGAAAAGTTTGGAAAGTGTTGGGACCAGATTGAAGAAATCACCATTCACTTGGCCGGATGTGTGTGCGGCTGCTATTAAGCGATACTCGCCAAGGTTTTATGTTCGAAGCCCAACGGGCGGATTAAACAAATCTAAGAGCGTGACAGTGACTTCACCAGACTCAGGGGGTCAAATAAGGCGGAGTTTAACGAGTCCAGATGATGTGTTTTATACACCGACTGCTGATGAACCCTCGCGTTACCATAGCAACAGAGACGTGTAAGTAACACATAAGTAATCATTTTCAACATACAATAAATATGCAGCAGACGACTTAAACATGATCTCGACAGAATTTGCTAATCCTGCGCAATTTCTCCTTTTGCCACAATGTTTTCAATGATCGTCAACTGCAGATGCCGTCGAAATGCGTCTGCAAGTGGGAAAAGGTTAAATAAATGATCGGTGCTCAACAACGAAACCCTACATCAGTGTACTTACTACCAGTATTATTATTATGCTTTCATTATTAACCCTTTCCCCCATACGCCAATTCTGCAGCAGACGACTAAAAGTGGAAAACAGTGTGGCAAAAGGAGAAATTGCTCGTTTTAAGGGGGGGAAAGTGTAAGGCAAACATATACCGGCTTAAAAAAGCTTACAGTTTACTCTGGTGTCAGAATGTGTGCTCAAGGAGCCGATTGGTCAGACGCAAATTCATTGACGAAATTGACACACTCCAGAAGTCTTATTTTGAGCACGGAGTTTATTATTTAGCACAGAGTACGTTTTTAGTGATTAATAGTTTTCGGGGCTAGTTCTTTGCTAACACAATGTCCCAAATACACTTAGGTTAGTTCTCCTAGAGTGCGACTCTACTTGAAATGAATATGATTTACTGTGACTGTTAGCATCGTCCTTGGTGTTTGACTTTATCTTAATTTTAACCCTTTCCCTCATACTCTAATTCTGCAGCAGACGACTTTGAACATATTTTGTCAAACAATAGAAAATCACTATAATTGAATGGATAACCTATGACTAAAAGTGGAAAACATTGTGACAAAAGGAGAAATTGCACGTGCAATTTCTTCTTTTGTCACTATGTTTTCAAATAGCCGTCTGCTGCAGGGGCTTCATAAAGCGTCTATATGAGGGAAAGGGTTAAAATGAAAAATATTTTGCGTCAAGTTGATAACTTTAATTTATTTCTTTCATTGGAAAATGTACATGTTTGTTTGTTGTAAACTGTGTATATCCAGGCAAGCCTGTGCATCCGCACAGTCTGACCAAGATATACACTATTCACGTATTACTTACAAAAGCCTTTTAGAAGATTCTGTCAACGTGTATATACTGATAATTATGACCTTCCCCGCAGACGGGTCAACTTATAGATAAATATGCTAACAATGTAGATCATGATAAAACTTAAAGAACTTGCAGACTGATTTTTGTTTATATTTGTCCAAATCATGATCGATATGATAAATGCGAATAGCAGGAAAAGAGGAATCAGCAAAAGTCTGAAAGTGTATTGATACGACTGTAGAAGTACGGAGCTATCATACAGTTTAGCGTGATAACAGATTATATTACGATACAGAATTCTAAGTCAACGTCTTTATTTCAATTCATGTATCTAGCTTAGATTCAACCGCGTACTAGCACAACATGATTGTACGGTGGCACTGAGGTGACATCCGCAACACTTTATTTATATTGTGGCCACAACTTAGTAACTTGTGGCCACAATTTACTAAGTTGTGGCCACAAAATAAAACGTTGTGGCCACAATTTAATAAGTTGTACTCGTACATATACGCACAACAGTTAGTATATTCGTACATATACATACCAGTTAGTATGCTCGTACAAAATACACATACCAGTAAGTATAATCGTAAAGATACACACACCAGTTAATATACTAGTACATATACACACACACGTTTGTTTACTCGTAAATATATACACACCCGTAAGAATATACTCGTGCAGGTACACACATACTACTCCAGTTAGTATACTCGTAAATATACACATACCAGTTAGTATACTCGTACATATATATACACACTAGTTAGTATACTCGTACATATATACACACCAGTAAGTATATTCGTACAGATACACACTCACTTCCACCAGTTAGTATACTCGTACATATACACATACCAGTAAGAATACTCGTACATAACTGGTATGTGTATAGGTACGAGTATACTTACTGGTATGTACGAAGTTTACACACACTCCAGTTAGTATGATTTTACAGTTAGACATACCAGTTAGTATACTCGTATAGGTACACAAACCAGTTAGTATACTCGTTCATATACACACACCATTTAGTATACTCGTACATATACATACACCAGTTGTTATACACAAACCAGTTAGTATACTTGTACATATACACATAGACTTACATCAGTTTATTACCATAAGGCAGCAAAGATGAAACGGCTGTTTTGATTGGCTAAACTAAGTTGTGGCCAAAACTTAGTAACTTGTGGCCACAACTTAGTAAATTGTGGCCACAAGTTACTAAGTTGTGGCCACAATATAAATAAAGTGTTGCGGATGTCACCTCAGTGCCACCGTATGATTGTCATAAACATACACTGCAACATAAAATCAGTTAACCCTTTATCCCATGTAGTCGTTTTCCGACGCAGCTGCAGCAAACGACATTTGAAAAAAATATGACGAAAGGAGATATTGCTCAAAACGAGCAAATCTCCATTTGCCACAATGTTTTCAACTCTATTCAATAATTAAACTGTCATTTATGGGGATTATCCATATGTTTGCCTAGATGATTTCAATGTTGTCTGTTGCAGATTTGTTGTATGTGGTAATCAGTTAAGATAAGTATCATGGTCATTCAAACAAGAACTTAAGGACACTTGCAATAACGAAATAACATACTGCAATAGGCTAGCCTATGTAATACCAAATGCAAGGACTTAGTCATAATCATAATATTTGGCAAAGCTCCATTTAATTCATGTACTAATTGCAATGATGTAGACACACACATATGAGGCCGTCCATAGTCGAAGGTGCAAGTTGGCATTTCTGTCCATTTGCTCAACCATAACACAATCATCACAGCTTTTACAAAAGCTTAACAAAAGCATAAGTAGGTTATTTGACAACACTTTAGATCTTGATAAGATCATGCGGATACCCATGCTGATCTGGGTCTACACTGTTTACAAAACTCAGCCAATGCCGTTTTCCAAGAAGGGACTCGTATAGTTCAGCTGGCAACCAATCAATAGTCAAATGTATAATAAAATACCTCTTATGGAACATAAATAACCGACTGTGTAACCTCTTTCCCTCATACAGAACAGCTCACGCGGAGAACGCATCGTCCATCACAATAAGTACAATTATTTGTTTGGTCTGCGAAGATAGGTGGAAGTCCACCCATCACCGCGATTTGGTTTTATGTACCATCGCGGACGCAACAAGATAACCCCAGGGGGGTAA
The DNA here is from genome assembly GCA_031761405.1 of Serripes groenlandicus. Classification (NCBI taxonomy): domain Eukaryota; kingdom Metazoa; phylum Mollusca; class Bivalvia; order Cardiida; family Cardiidae; genus Serripes; species Serripes groenlandicus. Next base: position 45,108,092 of record JASEVX010000008.1, on the reverse strand, counting down.
TAAAACCGATAATCGTGGATTTGCGGTAGACACATTTCTTTGACTAGATAAGCTTTTTCTCGCCGTTTTGCTGGGATTTCTTTTTTAATTTTTAATTTTTAATTTTTATTTCATTACAGTACGAATAAATGTTGTTGAAGAGGACAATGATTATAAATCAGTACTAACTATAAAGCAGCATATATGCGTAACAACTCAATTTATTAAAATTCGTCAATACAATTCCCCTAAACTTGATGTATTCTGTAAACGATACAACTACGTGATAATAAAACTGTTAATTATGCCTGAAAGATGTGTAGCTTACTTTAAATCTCACTAATAAATGACGTAATCCCATTGTCAATCACCACAATTACCAGTGCATTGTTCATTCTTAATCGCCTATAAATTACTTCTTTAAAACCTGTTTCAAAGTCGGCTGAATAACAAAAACTAGACCATAACAAACTTTGCAAACAAAGAAGAGTGAAGCGCCCATGTTAGTCCCGGATTTAATTATTAAAAACAACCAAAAACTATCTGAATTGAAAGAGATTACGAAGTTTTATTAATCGGCATGTTTAACTCATAAAAATACTTGTGAATTAAGGTGACGCAAACAAATTAAAATGTGTTTCTCTCATCTATACATGTTTTCATACAATTTAAGCAATTATTTTCAGGGGCGGACACTTGAATCCATTACGTTATATAATCTGATTTGATGACGATATACTCTTGTCTTCAACTTGCGTATGTCATTGAAATTCAGTGTTCACATTTAAAAGAGATATTTTGTGCGCTAGTTTTGTGAATTGTAAGTGCTTTTTTCGTGTCAAAGAACAATGTCTTTAAGATAGTTATCTAAGCAGCACTCATTATTTCTGGTACGTTACGATATTGATGGAAATTTTCAAGTGAGAAGCAGAGCACGCACGCTGATAAACCACTTCTACATATAAGCCTGTATTTTGTTAAACTAAATTGACGTCACTGAGCTTTACGACAAGTTGCTTCATAATAAAGTGCAATACATAACTACATGTAAAATCAATCCTACTCTGTTTCTACTCTGTATCAACATATTGCGTTGAAATGAAAAATTATCATTTTCAACAATATTACAGTTGGATCATTCATTTATTAAGTTGATAAGAAAAGCTCAACAATCATCAATCTGTCTTTATTAAGAGATTCAAGTACATGTAGCCTACTGTATTTATACACAATTCAAAGATATATATACATGTATTGTAATTTAACAATATTTCTCTCTTACTAAAAAATGTGAGATAATCATATGTACGATATGGCCGCACCTTAAACGTATATCCGCCATTTTCTATTTTCTATTGCGGGGGGGGGGGGGGGGGGGGGGGGGGGGAGAAGGGGGAATAAGGGCTGTAGGGGGGGGGGGGATTTTTTTTTTCATTTTTTTTTCCGATTTTGAAAACATGTAAAACTTGATTTCTGTTTTAAAAGATTAGAAAACGTTCATGAAATAACGCTCCGTTACGGGGTATGGTAAGATGACACTAAGCTACATGAAAATGGCAAAATTAAGTGTTTTAAGTTTGTAGACAAGCATTTTTCAATCAATCAAAGACCAGAAACATCGCGCGATTTCGGCTTTCGAGAGCGATAAAAAATAGAGGTAAACGGGCACAAGAATTCGAAAAAACTTGATTTAATGAAATCTTTCACCTCTTATCTTTGCTTAAAACTCATTGAAAGAAAAGTTAGTGCATCGTAACATATACGAAAGATCTTGTACCTAGACCGGGTGTAAAAAGCACAGCGTGTTTCGCGCTGCTGGGTGCTGCTGGGGACTGTAAAAAAAATGCTACCGCTGTTGTTAAAAACGAAATGTCGCGTAAAGGGATATGGCTTAGTTCACATGAAAAGTCTGTGTAAAAGTATATATTTTAAGTTGTATGCGACATTTATATAGGCGTATTTTTCTAATGAACTACTGTGAAGGAATTTCTCATTTTTCATTTTTTTTTCCGATTTTGAAAACATGTAAAACTTGATTTCTGTTTTAAAAGATTAGAAAACGTTCATGAAATAACGCTCCGTTACGGGGTATGGTAAGATGACACTAAGCTACATGAAAATGGCAAAATAAAGTGTTTTAAGTTTGTAGACAAGCATTTTTCAATCAATCAAAGACCAGAAACATCGAGCGATTTCGGCTTTCAAGAGCGATAAAAAATAGAGGTAAATGGGCACAAGAATTCGAAAAAACTTGATTTAATAACATCTTTCACCTCTTATCTTTGCTTAAAACTCATTGAAAGAAAAGTTAGTGCATCGTAACATATACGAAAGATCTTGTACCTAGACCGGGTGTAAAAAGCGCAGCGTGTTTCGCGCTGCTGGGGACTGCCGGGGACTGTTAAAAATGCTAGAAAACGAAATGTCGCGTAAAGGGATATGGCTCAGTTCACATGAAAAGTCTGTGTAAAAGTATATAGTTTAAGTTGTATGCTCAGTTCGTGCTGCCAGGCTGCCACGCTGCTCAGTTCGTGCTGCCAGCCTTCCACGCTGTCAGAATGCTAACTTCACGCTGCCAGGCTGCCACGCTGTTATGGGCCTCAGTTCATTACGCTGTCAGACTGACATCTTTGCTTTGCCAAGCTGCCACGCTACTCAGTTCGTGCTGCCACGCTGCTCAGTTCGTGCTGCCAGCCTTCCACGCTGTCAGAATGCTAACTTCACGCTGCCAGACTGCTAGGCTGCCAGGCTGCCACGCTGTTATGTGCCTCAGTTCATTACGCTGTCAGACTGACATCTTTACTTTGCCAAGCTGCCACGCTACTCAGTTCGTGATGCCACGCTGCTCAGTTAGTGCAGCCAGGCTGCCACGCTGATCAGTTCGTGCTGCCAGGCTGCCACGCTGCTCAGTTCGTGATGCCAGGCTGCCACGCTGATCAGTTCATTCTGCCAGGCTTCCAAGCTGCTCAGTTCGTGATTACAGGCTGCCACGCTTATCAGTTCGTGCTGCCAGGCTGTCACGCTGCTCAGTTCGTGCTGCCAGACTGCCACGCTGTCAGAATGCTAACTTCACGCTGCCAGACTGCCACGCTGCCAGGCTGCTAACTTCACGCTGTCAGGCTGCCAAACTGCCAGACTGCTAACTTCACGCTGCCAAGCTGCCAGACTGCTAACTTCACGCTGCCAGGCTGCCAGACTGCCATACTGCTAACTTCACGCTGCCAGGCTGCCAGACTGCCATACTGCTAACTTCACGCTGCCAGGCTGCCAGACTGCCAGACTGCCAACTTCACGGACATACAAATTCCACCAATCATGGTTTACAAAATAGTTAAGAACTAGTCTAAGATGACATAAATAATTTACCTTGCTGACTAACGATACTTGTTGAAAACAGAAATAAATGTTTTGGGAAATCCAAATGATACTAAGCCTGCTTTAAAAGTACTTAAGTATAACTCAGAGCTATGTAGTGTTCGTGGAAGAAGAACATGAGGATATACATGAGGATACATGAGGATATAATTAATTCTCCGTAACGGGATCATAATATGAGCCGTCCCGCGAGATAACCGGCGTTATAGCCTCTGCGGAATGTATCGACCCAGATCAGCCGGCGCAGTCCGCGCAGACTGATCCGGGCCGACACATTCCGTCTCAGGGGGATAGAGGTATAGAGTAATGATTCCTGAATCAGAAAATCCACGGCAGGCGAAACGTGTATATCCAGTTAAACCTGCGCGGCATGCTTAGTCTGATCCGGGTCGATACTTTACGCAGAGTCCACAATGTTGCTTTTCTCGTGAAACGGTTCATATAAAGGTTAGTTGAAATAAAGATAATGGGGCTTCAGTCCTAGCCTTTTGCCAAAATATGCATCTAGGACTAAATTACAAGTAGACTTGACTTGTATGTATCTGGAAATTGATGCCTTTGCTATCATTAAATATATGATTACCAAAGGGGGCGTCACTTCTAACCTTTGTTAGTTATTGGGTATGAATCGTAATGACCCAACGCGAAAATTGGTAACGCTTTCATTCCGAAACATGATTTTAAAAAAAAAGGAGATTTGTTTTCGAAAATCGGAGTATAACATAATGTGGGATAAAAAAAGACGGCTGGTTCTGAGGAACCGATAATGCAATCTATATACTATGAAAAGCATACCAAACAATCTAAACGTCCCTACGGTTGATGTAATGTAAAGTTTGGCACGAAAACGGCTGTTTAGGCACCATATCGTTACGCATAACATGGCGGGGAACCGATAACGTAAACTGCAAGTGCAATACACACGCTGACATTATAAAACTTGACAATTCAATGGATATTGGTGCAACAAAATTGTATATAGTATCTTCGTTTGGTCATTAATATGGCATGCCGATTTACTATATGCAAGTCCGTTGTAAAAGAGTCAGCTCTCTGTTAAAGAGATATTTTTTTTTATATATATATAACTTTGAGAGACATAATTATCTCTATCATTTAGAGATATTTTTAATGTCGAGAGAATATCTGTCTAACTTACGTGATATTTCTCTCTCAGTTAAAGTGTTATCTAGCCATAAATAAAACGTCTTCTCTAGTTTAAACCAAGGTTTACTAATTTGATGGTCATACAAGAAGGCCCTGGTCAGTCTGCGCTGGGACAAAGGCTTACATGGAAATTTGCCTTGTCGCAAAACCAATAACATCGGTTATCACGTTGGTTGAGGCTTTCTGATAAAACATTTTTTTAAAGATATCGTGCAATTCTCAATGATATTGTATCACAATTGCAGAGGTTGACAAACCATTTATTCATGCTTCCTGGTCGACAAACCAGTTCTAGCCAATGAACTGCGTCTTTTCTCGGGGCACTCCACCATGACCTCCGCGATCGGGGTCGAACTCGACTACCGCGGATATTTGTATTGGGATGAGACAATTAAGAGTGAAGGCCGTTTCATACATTCAAAATCCTCCTCACTCCGGAAGCAGGATATAATGATCAAGTATTAGGGATGTTAGTCTGATGTAAAAAAAATAAAAATAGACTGGACACAGTAAATCTTTTAGTATAAAAACTATCCTGATTTTTAGTCGTAATTCGGGAAAAAACAGCCTTATTATATTTACAACTAGTGTATGTCCAGCTCAATCTGAACTCCGATCTGGGTTTGCATCGTTTGCAAACCTACACTTGCATTGAATATTCTGACAAACAATAAACGCAGACAACGTTTGAAATAATAGTGGCAAAATGAGAATGCACAGAAAAGTACAGACATATATTTATACGGGATAGAAACCGTGCATGCTTTTGACCGTTTCCAAAATGCAGACTGTCATATAGTGTGCATCTGCGGCAGCCTAAACAACAGCATCATAATAAGTATTTGTTCCCTTACCACAATGTTTTCAATTCCACCAAAATGGTTTAACTGCATTTGAAGAGATCTCGATGATTTATAAGTCTTTAGCTGCACATGTGTCGTATACGGGCAAGAGTCGTATTGTTGTCATATCCGCTAGAAAACACTTATTGACAGGTAGAACGCAGTAATATGATTGATTGATTGTTTGTTGTTTTACTCCGCTTTCAACATTGTTGCAGTTATATCACGGCGTTTCCTGTGAAATTTACCAGTATAACTGGTCCATTTATCCTGACACCAGCGAGTCAGTCGTAATGCTAACTCCACAACCCTGAGCGCAAATGGGGTAAGCCATAACTGCCATTTTAAAAGCTTTGGTGTGACTCGGTTGTGGAACGAACACGCGACCTCTCGAACCCGAGGCGGACGCTTTACCACTAGACTACCGAGGCGGTGATACGACTGAAAGACGTGCTAAGAAAACATAGAGTTATAGTTTTTATATGTGAAAGAAACAATGTTGTATCTTGTGCATAACATAGATTTATAGTTTTTATATATGAAAGAAATAATGTTGTATCTTGTGTTATCTTGTGCATAACATGCTTTAACCCTTTGCCTCATATAGACGCTTTCTGACGCCTCTGCAGCAGACGGTTTTTTTGAAAACAGTGACAAAAGAAGAAATTGCTCAAAACGAGAAATGTCTCCTTTTGCCACAATGTTTTCCACTTTTAGTCATAGGTTATCCATTCAATTAAAGAGATTTTTTTATTTTTAAAACAAAATATGTTTAAAGTCGTCTGCTGCAGAATTGTTGTATGAGGGAAAGGGTTAATCGTTTCAAACATGCTGACAGAGGTATGCGCATCTGCAGCTAAGCAGGCGACATTTCAGAAAAAAAACAAAAACACCTCAATGAGCATTAAACTTTTCTTCCTTAACACCGTGATTTCAATTCCATCCAAATCAGTACAACTTCATTTGAAGCGAGTCTGTAAAGTGTTTATAGATGCTTTCAACGTTATTTGCTGCAAGCAATTGTATCGAGGGCTTGGCGTGAAACGGTTGTAACTAAAAACCTATTTTGAAATCCCTGGTTTATGGGCAATTTTGACCCCTTTGTAAACAATGCAAATTTAGGTGCCATTGCTCAGAACGAGCAATGACACCTAAATGTCCATTGTTTACCAAGAAAAATGATTTAACGCTTATAAAGACTTTATGGCGAGGTGATAAGCTTGGTAAAAAAAAAATGCCAATTTTAGTTTCAACCGTTTCACACCACGCCCTCGATATTGTGTATTGTAAAGAGTTGGATTATTGTCATAACGGCCAAAAATCACCCATTGACAGGTAAATTCCATTATTATGATGAGCCCATGGTCTGACGGGGCGCGACACTAGATGCTTGTTAATCATTTATAGGGCGTTCGGAAGTCCGTTTGCGATAACACCGCCATTGGTGTATTTATATAACCTATCGAACTGTGTTACTAAATAGGGAAACATTACTTTATCATTATCAATGATATCCGGGATACTTTTTTGTTTATACATGTACACGCGAATTGTCCCATTTTCATCAGACAACTTTTTAAAACAGTGTGTAAACATGGGAAATTGCTCATAATAAGCGATTCTGGTTTCTCTACAACATTACCTACTATATTTTACTTTCCTTTAGAGAGATTTCCTATATTTCCTCTGTCCCGGGTTCGATCCCCAGTCGCGGCACTACAGTCATGGTGGAGTGCCCTTGGGCAAGGCACATTGTCTAGCCTATTACTGGTTAGTTTACCCAGGGATCATGTATAGGTGAAACGTCGCCGTGATATAACTGAAATAATGTTGAAAGCGGCGTAAAACCCCAATAAAACAAAACAAAAAGATAATTGCTGTACGTGAAAGAGTTAAATAAATGAAATATCTCCCTGTCTTACTTCCCTTTGATTGAAATACAGCGTACCGTTTGATAAAGGCTGAATGTTTGTACAAGTAATTCAGCATATCTGATGGTTTTGTTTTTATCATACTTACCCTTAACGTGACACAGACCAGACGTCATTGTATGCCTCTACAGCAGACGATTTCACAAATCATTGAGGTAAACGGAGACATTTTTCTCAAAATGAGCAAGTGCTTCCTCTTTTTCAATACTTTCAAGACAACCCTGCTCCAAAAGATTGCTTTCAATTAATCGAGATGTTACTGTTTTCTGTCAGATGTTTTCAAATCAGATAACTATACATATAGAAATAACATTCACAGAGCTCTAGACAAGGGGGCATTGTTCATGTTCTAAAATCTTTATTTGACACTTAATCACTATGTTGTGGGTACTCAAAAGAATCCTCTCGATGAGTAATATATAGTTTGGTTGAGTATTCAGAGAGATATAAGAGGTTCAGCGAGAAAACCAACATTATGGATTCTGCTTAATGTATCGACCCAGATCAGCCTGTGTCATATAGATAAATGGTACACGTAGGTGTTGAACACGTGTCCATTTGTATTCAGAGAGATATGAGCGGTTCCACGGGAAAACCAACATTATGCACTCTGCTTAATGTATCGACCCAGATCAGCCTGTGTCATATAGATAAATGGTACACGTAGGTGTTGAACACGTGTCCATTTGTATTCAGAGAGATATGAGCGGTTCCACGGGAAAATCAACATTATGGACTCTGCTTAATGTATCGACCCAGATCATTCTATGTCGTATAGATAAATGGTAAACGTGTCCATTTGTTTGCCTTAGTTCTGCACAGTTTTCGGATGCCCTGCCACCAATGTCTCTCTCCTTTTTGTTTTCTAAATATAGTACGGCCATAAAAATAACTGGTCTTATCATATTTATTGAGTCACCCACCGTTAAACTACCCGCCCTGTAGGGCGATCCGAACATCGATGCTTTGTTTACAATCTGTCACGACTGGGTATTAACCCTTCTATATATCAATAAACGGGCATGTATAAAACCCTATGTTAACCCTATGTTAACCTTTCAAACTTTTGATGAATCGATTCTTTAAAATAATATTATATATATTTATAATTATTTTGATCATTTAATTAAGTTTGTCAGAGATTAATCCCACGACATGTATTATCCTTGTATAAATTATTCCATTTTGGAATAACATTGTGTCACTTTACCGCAGGCCAAGGATTAACCTCACAGATTTATGATCAACTTGAAATAGTCGTCAATACTTTATAAAGGAAACCCAACCCTTGTTATGAATTTATGCATCGTGATGTAGAGTGTTTCATAAATTAAAAAAATATATATAATAAAATGAGAACTTGCTTTATATTTTTAATAATTGTTACATAACTATGTTTCATTCCTGTAACATATCGACAGAGAACTAGACATTTTTGTATTGAATTTGTATTTGTTTTTAATCGAATTATGATTGTGGTTTCCTACTGTTGGTATGCGTTTCAAAAATGGACAGAGTTTTTAAAGCAGATCGAAATACACAAATACCTCTTTTTTCGAGAGGGAAAATAGATTCCCGTAAACATTGATGACATGTTGTTTGATTTCTATTTTGGAATAAGGAAAGAGTGTGTTTGTTTCTTGCATTGAGATATATAAAGTGTAATGGATATACATCATATGCTGGATGCTGATTAGAACTTATTTTGATACCAATTTAATATCCATATACATAACTGATTTGATAGACCTAGGTCTATATATGCCCTTTCGGGGTGTAAAAGATTGACGGTTAGGATCGGATTGCACACTTTAATAGTAACATCTTAGGTAAAATCGTTCTCTACAACCGAAAAGGGGGATACCCCTGATCACTCGTCGATCAGATTGCAGAATGGCTCCAACTGTATTCCTTGCTTCAATGGTTGGTTGATTGATTGATTAGGGTTTCAAGCCGTTTTCAACAATTGTTCTGTCATTTGGATTGACAGCCCGCGTCGCTACCGACTGAGCTACTGGAGCATGGCTACGTTGATTCAAAAGTTCCAAAAAGTCGGGGTCAGATGTTTCCTGACCTGGCCACGCTATTTACTAGCAGTGTACACGGCTATGTACAACCTCTCACGAACAACATAGCAGCAAGGCAGAACACAATGTTAAAGAGAGGTACTGCCTTTATGGTGCGCGTGCTGAAAATTCAGGGCTTGTGAGTTCGAAACCCAGCTCAGTCAGTTGCTTGAAAAGTATGTTGTGTGGAGTACTGGAATGAGAAATTCAGGAAACAAATGAGAAAGTCAGTGAACTGGCCGCTGTGATTATGGCTGAATAATCGTTGACTTCGACGGCGTAAATACCAAATCAATCAATCAATCCGTTATACACGTGTACGTCGTGAGGCCGAGCATACCAAGTTTGATCTCTACTGTCAGTGGCAACGGTCGAAAGCCCATGGGTACGGCTTTTTCCTAGCCTAGGATCGGTTAGTCCCCGAGGTATCGTTACTGACTGTCCGTGGGATTTACCTGAAATATTTTTCAAAACGAGCATTAAAACCCAATAAATAAAATAATATCTAACAGTGTTTATTTGAATAAAATGAAGAAATATCATTAGAGAACAAGTATCTGTTATTCTAAAGAAGTGTATATTACTTTTTAATGTGTAAGAGGTGATATCTTGCTTGGTGTAAGAGGTGATATATTACTTGGTGTAAGAGGTGATATGGTACTTGGTATAAGAGGTGATATATTACTTGGTGTAAGAGGTGATATATTACTTGGTGTAAGAGGTGATATCTTGCTTGGTGTAAGAGGTGATATATTACTTGGTGTAAGAGGTGATATATTACTTGGTGTAAGAGGTGATATGTTACTTGGTGTAAGAGGTGATATATTACTTGGTGTAAGAGGTGATATATTACTTGGTGTAAGAGGTGATATATCATTTGGTGTAATAGGTGATATATTACTTGGTGAAGGAGGTGATATATTACTTGGTGTAAGAGGTGATATGTTACTTGGTGTAAGAGGTGATATCTTGCTTGGTGTAAGAGGTGATATATTACTTGGTGTAAGAGGTGATATGGTACTTGGTGTAAGAGGTGATATATTACTTGGTGTAAGAGGTGATATATTACTTGGTGTAAGAGGTGATATCTTGCTTGGTGTAAGAGGTGATATATTACTTGGTGTAAGAGGTGATATATTACTTGGTGTAAGAGGTGATATGTTACTTGGTGTAAGAGGTGATATATTACTTGGTGTAAGAGGTGATATATTACTTGGTGTAAGAGGTGATATATTACTTGGTGTAAGAGGTGATATATTATTTGGTGTAATAGGTGATATATTACTTGGTGAAGGAGGTGATATATTACTTGGTGTAAGAGGTGATATGTTACTTGGTGTAAGAGGTGATATATTATTTGGTGTAAGAGGTGATATATTACTTGGTGTAGGAGGTGATATATTACTTGGTGTAGGAGGTGATATATTACTTGGTGTAAGAGGTGATATATTACTTGGTGTAAGAGGTGATATATTACTTGGTGTAAGAGGTGATATATTACTTGGTGTAAGACGTGATATATTACTTGGTGTAAGAGGTGATATATTACTTGGTGTAGGAGGTGATATATTACTTGGTGTAAGAGGTGATATGTTACTTGGTGTAAGAGGTGATATATTATTTGGTGTAAGAGGTGATATATTACTTGGTGTAGGAGGTGATATATTACTTGGTGTAGGAGGTGATATATTACTTGGTGTAAGAGGTGATATATTACTTGGTGTAAGAGGTGATATATTACTTGGTGTAAGAGGTGATATATTACTTGGTGTAAGACGTGATGTATTACTTGGTGTAAGAGGTGATATATTACTTGGTGTAGGAGGTGATATATTACTTGGTGTAAGAGGTGATATGTTACTTGGTGTAAGAGGTGATATATTATTTGGTGTAAGAGGTGATATATTACTTGGTGTAGGAGGTGATATATTATTTGGTGTAAGAGGTGATATATTACTTGGTGTAAGAGGTGATATTTTACTTGGTGTAGGAGGTGATATATTACGTGGTGTAAGAGGTGATATATTACTTGGTGTAAGAGGTGATATATTACTTGGTGTAGGAGGTGATATATTACGTGGTGTAAGAGGTGATATATTACTTGGTGTAAGAGGTGATATATTTTTTGGTGTAAGAGGTGATATCTGACTTGGTGTAAGAAGTGATATCTTACTTGGTGTAAGAGGTGATATATTACTTGGTGTAAGAGGTGATATATTATTTGGTGTAGGAGGTGATATATTACTTGGTGTATGAGGTGATATATTACTTGGTGTAAGAGGTGATATATTACTTGGTGTAAGAGGTGATATATTACTTGGTGTAGGAGGTGATATCTGACTTGGTGTAAGAAGTGATATCTTACTTGGTGTAAGAGGTGATATATTACTTGGTGTAAGAGGTGATATGTTACTTGGTGTAAGAGGTGATATATTACTTGGTGTAAGAGGTGATATATTACTTGGTGTAAGAGGTGATATATTACTTTGTGTAAGAGGTGATATATTACTTGGTGTAGGAGGTGATATATTACTTGGTGTAAGAGGTGATATATTACTTGGTGTAAGAGGTGATATATTACTTGGTGTAAGAGGTGATATATTACTTGGTGTAAGAGGTGATATATTACTTGGTGTAAGAGGTGATATATTACTTGGTGTAAGAGGTGATATCTAACTTGGTGTAAGAGGTGATATCATACATGTATTGTGACTTAAGTTAAATAACTGTATTGAAACTACAGCGGTAGATTGATGTTCGGATCTGTCGGACGGACATTAGCCCTTTCCCTCATATAGACGCTTTCTGACGCCTCTGCAGCAGACGGCTTTTTGAAAACCTTTCCACTTTTAGTCATAGGTTTTCCATTCAATTATAGAGATTTTCTATCTTTTGACAAAATATGTTCAAAGTCGTCTGCTGCAGAATTGTCGTATGAGGGAAAGGGTTAAGTCGTCTGCTGCAGATTTGTCGTATGAGGGAAAGGGTTACGAATTGCTGACTTATACGTGTCCGAGGCGTATTATCAAGGCGTTAGCCGTGTACACCACGTACACGGTTCGGGTGTTATGCGGTTAAAGGTGTAGTCTAAGACAAAAAGAATCCTATGATTCATTCCGTAACCACCTAAAATATTTTTGTTTCTAAAGAGGGGATTCCTATGTTTGAAAACAATCGATGTACCACCTACGTGGTGAACCTTCGGGATGTCCGGGTTCAAACCCGTATCCTACTGTACATACCACATGAGGAAGCAGGAACATGGGTAGTTCCTTTCATAAACGAGACATTTTTGTATTTCGATTTACTTTCTGAAAATCCATCAAGCAGTTTTGAATACCATTTTTTTCAAGAAGACAAAACTTCAGCCACGCACAACATTACGAAGTTAATACCCCGTTTTTAATTCGATGGATAAGGGCAGATGCCGTGTTAGATAGATCCAAACTTCCGTCTACCGTTGTCGATTCAATACAGTGTTGTTAAAACGTGCTATATGTTTTAGGGTGATGGATTATTTGTTGAAATAGACATAAATCTGTATGATGAATTTGGTTATGTATCAATACGTAGTCTTATATAAAACACATAAGTAAACACATGTACACTTGGATACGGAGGTAAATCTTTGTTTTTTTTAAACTTTCCCTCATATAGACGCTTTCTGACGTCCTCTGCAGAAGACGGCTTTTTGAAAACATAATGACAAAAGAAGAAATTGCTCAAAACGAGCAATTTCTCCTTTTCCCACAATGATTTTCCACTTTTAGTTATAGGTTATCCATTCAATTAAAGAGATTTTCTATGTTTTGATAAATATGTTCAAAGTCGTCTGCTGCAGAATTGTCGTATGAGGGAAAGGGTTAAACTTTCCCTGATGTAGCAGACTTGTTCAGCTGACGGCATTTGAAACCACTGTGAATTAATTTCAAAAAGTGCTCTTAACAAGGATTTTGATTCGTTGCTCCGCAATATTTTCTTCTCTGGTTCAAAACTATTTTCTCATTATACAAGATGTTTAAAATGCAGATGTGACTAAATTATCAAATCTGGTAAACCATTTATTAATCATTTTCCAACCTGCAGACTTATTTTAACGCATCTGCAGCAGACGAATTTTTAAAGAGATTGTCTGTTGCAGATTATATGTATGTGATACAGGGTTAAACTTTACGTCAATCCAGGGGTTGTGAGTTCGAATCCTGGCTCGGCCAACTTTCTTTCCGACGTTTGACAAAAGTAATTGCGACATGCGTCATTTGTCTTCCACCAATGGGTTAAGTCTATGTGGAAAAGCAGCCAGTTGCTTGGGAAGATTGTTGTGTGGAGTACTGGTGTGCGAAAACCAGGAAACACATGAGTAGGTGAACTGGCCGCCGTGATATGAAAAATTGTTAAAAACGGTGTTAAACCTCAATCAATCAATCAATAGACTTCACGTCGGAAAGCATCTCTTTGGCAGATGTAGATAACATTTTCGTTGGACATTTTTGAATCAGTTTTCGGCACATGAACTCTTTTTGGAAAAGCAGCCAGTTGCTTGGAAAGAATGTGTGGAGTACTGGTGTGAGAATGCCAGGAAACACTGTAGGTGAACTGGCCGCCGTGATATGACTGAAAAGGTGTTAGAAACGGTGTTAAACCCCCTATCAATCAATAAATATGTGGGCAGGGATGATGTGCGATCATCAATCATATAAAAATCATCGATAACATTTATACATGCACGAGTACAGCCAAGGTTCGTTCATTTATCTTATATAATCATTTTAGTGCCGTCTACTTTGAAAATTATCTCAGGAATAATATAAATAAAATGTGGTTAAGAACGTTATAGAAAAAAGGATCGAAAGCCGTTTGTGATTAATGTCTCCCTTTTTCATAATGTGTACATCTATCGTCTGCTGCCGTTTACATCAGAGCAAAGGGTTAAACAACTTAACCCTTTCCCTCATACGACAATTCTGCAGCAGACGACTTTGAACATATTTTGTCAAAACATACAAAATCTCCATAATTGAATGGATAACCTATGACTAAAAGTGGAAAACATTGTGGCAAAAGGAGAAATTGCTGGTTTTGAGCAATTTCTTCTTTTGTCATTATGTTTTCAAAACGCCGTCTGCTGCAGAGGCGTTAGAAAGCGTCTATATGAGGGAAAGGGTTAAATAACATCGACGTTGGTTTTGAAACGTTTTGAGAAATTGATAACTAATGTAAATGAACTGTTCGTGTAATAAAAGGCAAATCGAGAGGTTATGACCCTCCAATAAATATTTCAATTAAACGGTGTTGTTTGGGATTAGGATTCGTCCGATTTTCTTTAAAGACATAAAAGATATCTTGGTCATTGGTGTTACCGGGGGTTACACAGTAGGTAACGATTTATTCGGGTCATTCCATCTAAGTTCGGAGGATTTCAAAACAGTGTGAGTGTTATTTTAACATCTTTTGGGAATTAACCAGGTGATGAAGACATTGGTGTATGTGTTATTATGTGCAAACTTTGGATTACAATGTTGTTGGTATTTAAATCTCTGCGTCTGTAAGTGTTGTGGACCTTTGATAAGACTTCGATGTATAAAAACCTTCGACTTATAACTGTGTAGATCTGTACACAACTTCGGATTACAATGTGTTTGGTATTTGAATCTCTGCGTCTGTAAGTGTTGTGTACCGTTGACCTTCGATGTATAAAAACATTCGACTTATAAACGTTTACGGATCTGTTCACTTTTAAATTCAATAAGGAAGAACGTTGTTATAAGTATAACTTCGAGATACAGAACATTTCGATTCGATATATTGTTATTCGACTGAGAGAGATTCGACAGTTCCTCGAATATCGTTACATAGGGGTTAAAAAACAATCTAGTAAGATTGTGTGTAATATTATAGATGGGCCAGAGATCGTCTAGAAAGTCTATAAAAAGAGACAATTCCGACGATGAATCTAATGACCACGAGGACTCCAGTGTAACAGCGACGACAACGCCAGTAAAGAAGTAAGTATAAACTTTAACTCTTTCTCACAACAAAAAAACAACAAAAACAACAAAAACAACAGACTACGTCTGAAAAATAGTGTCTACGAGGATCAAATCTTAGGAAATATGATGGTAGATCTTTTATTTAAGTCATTTTCTCCGAAAGACAAACATATGAGTATGCTTGACAAGAGTAGAGAAACGAAATCTTCTTTCTTACTGTGTTACATGTTTCTAAATGTACACTGTGTGTCGGAGGCTCTGTGAATCCTTATTGACTAATCAGCGGACTGCGTGGATGCACAGAAGAATATTGTTCTACACTGGTTGCAAATTTCAATCGGTTGAATTCCCCTGTACCGCGGCTTTTTTTTTACAAATGTAATAATTGTCCCTTTGGTTGACCTTTGATGTGATGATTTGAATAATTATACCCCTTTCGAAGAAGAGGGGGTATATAGGAGTCACTGTGTCGGGCAGTCTGTCGGTCGGTCGGTCGGTCGGTCGGTCGGAAGCCATATTTTCTTAAAAACCACTGAGTGGAATTCAATAAAATTGTACATGAAGCTTCTTTACCAAGAGGAGATGTGTATATCCTAACGGGGTTACAATTGCATGATATATTACAGATTTATGGCCCTTTTACTAATTAAGTTATGGTGTAGGTCAAGGTGCTGTTTAGCGGCCTATTTCTTACAAACCACTGGGTGGAATTCAATAACATTTTACATGAAGCTTCTATACCAAGAGGAGATGTGAATATACTAAAGGGGTTACAATTGCATGATATGGTACAGAGTTATGGCCCTTTTACTAATATAGTGATGGTGTAGGTCAAGGTGCTGTTTAGGGTGTATTTATCATCTTCAGTGATAGTTCTAGTTTATATTGTTCAAGTCGATCATGTGATAATATAATGTGTATATCGTATAATATTGTTAATATTCATATTGAATCTAAAACGATGGCGGTCATGGTGAAGTGCCCATGGGCAAGGCACATTTCCTAGCCTAGTACTGGTAGTGATATAACTAAAATAATGTTGAAAACGGTGATACGCTCAAATAGAAAAAAATCTGATAGAGGCTAAGGTTCTCACTAGGACACGTGTACAGTTTAGAACATCATGAAATTGACAATCTGAGCGGAACGTGATTGGATCGTGAGCGTGATTGGAACTAAGTTGGAACGCTTTATGAGCGAAACGGAATTTTGCGCTCTGAACGAAACAATCATAATGAACGAAAAAATCCAATCACATGAATGCTTCGCTCAATCTGAGCGGAACGGGAAAAAGCAATCACAATGTTATGAATGAGTGAACTTTCTTTTAGCGGAATGGAACGTGAGCGGAGCGGAACGGAACGGAGCGGAGTGTGGACGGTCAATTTGTCAATTTCATGATGTTCTTAACTGTATTGAAAGGCTTTTTAGGAGGTTTGAGGTAAATTGTAGTCAAAACGTTATGTCGTTAAAAGCAGTGACAAATATATCAGGCAATACAAATATGTACTATATAAAATATGTTATCAACGGTAGGTGGGCATTAGCTTGGTCTGAACTAGAAAGCTCTTAGAACGACGTGGCGCTGGAAATACCAGGAAATGCCGAAATGGTCGATAAGTTTTCCTAAATATGCCAAAATTGCCCACAACTGGTACATGTATCGAAAGACTTAATTCATGATCAGGTGCATGATGTGAATGCAATTGTTAAAGTTCCGTTTAGCAGATCTTGCAGAGCTCTAGATAAGGGGCGTTTTGTATGTTCTATATACTTTATTTGACCCTCTAACCCTCAGTGAGACGATTGGTTTCAGTACCCACAACATAGGGTTTGCTTTAATAGTAAGAGAGAAATTGTGGGGGAAAAGAGCTGAATACCCCTCCTTATCTTGACCTCTAATCTTGGTGTAAAAAGTCATGGTGATAAGAAAATATTGATAACGAATCGAACGTAAATTGATCAATAATTAAATTATTTTATAATGCTACCAGTCATCAATGGACTGATTACCTGTCCACCCACGTTATAACCGATCCTTCGTTCTTTCTCTGACCAGCGGACACTCCTGACAGTCACTCCTGACCGCCAATATTAAATAATCAATACTCGATTTGTTTGTATAGCGTTTCATACCGTTTTCAACAACAATTCAGTTATATCACTACTGACCGCCAATATTAAATAATCAATAATCGATTTGTTTGTATTGCGTTTCATACCGTTTTTAACAACAATTCAGTTATATCACTACTGACCGCCAATATTAAATAATCAATAATCGATTTGTTTGTATTGCGTTTCATACCGTTTTCAACAACAATTCAGTTATATCACTACTGACCGCCAATATTAAATAATCAATAATCGATTTGTTTGTATTGCGTTTCATACCGTTTTTAACAACAATTCAGTTATATCACTACTGACCGCCAATATTAAATAATCAATAATCGATTTGTTTGTATTGCGTTTCATACCGTTTTTAACAACAATTCAGTTATATCACTACTGACCGCCAATATTAAATAATCAATAATCGATTTGTTTGTATTGCGTTTCATACCGTTTTTAACAACAATTCAGTTATATCACTACTGACCGCCAATATTAAATAATCAATAACCGATTTGTTTGTATTGCGTTTTATACCGTTTTTAACAACAATTCAGTTATATCACTACTGGTCCTCGACACCAGCGTGTCAGTCATAACACTAAACCTCACAGCATTGAGCGCAAAAGGTGGGTTATCCAGTACTATCATGTTTAAGTCTTTAGTATGTCCTGGCAGGGTATCCAACCTGGCCATGCAACACCCGAGGAAGACGCTCTATAACAACACCACTGAGGCGGTCATTAGAAAATGAATCAATAATCAAAATGTATAATCGGGACGAAATGGCACAAATACAAACGATTGCCTGCAAACAGCACAGATTAGGAACATACTTTATGTAGCCACAGTGTCCCCTGCGGCCCAAACAGACCTGGATGTAAACATGTAACTTCTATCTGATACCTTCGTGTAGTTGTTAGAGCGTCCGCCTTTGGATCGTGAGACCAGGGTTCGATCCACTGTAGTGTCACACAAAGTCATGGTACAAAGTGGTATACATGACATGAGAAGATAGCATTATGACTTGTATATCGGTATCGGTATCAGGCTCTATAATGTTAAAACAGCCGTGGAAGCAGTGTAAAACACAATTAAAAAAACAAACTATATTGATGGGTAGATATTATAGAAGCGGTGCTCAATGAGAAACAACCTTATCGTAATAAATACACATGTAAGCAAAAATCTGCCTACGCATCTATGCTATAGGGTTCAAAATTACCTTATGTTTTCAAAATGTTCTTGAAACTATTGGCGAACATCGTAAAACCAGATTAGAGTGCGTGATCGCGCAAAGTTCTCCTTCCTAGGATTCATATTCATCGAGCAAATTTTGCGTTATTTGAATTGTACTGTTATTTTGTATGTTTTTCTGTTTCATTGTTTTTTTTGTATATTGTATATGCTGTTCATTTATATGGAGGAAATAAAGGATAAAACAAATATTACGTCAGACCACATTACGAACGACGATCGTAGATTATCATGTAAGATAAGATAGTACATTTGGTAAAAATCGATAGTTTCCTATTTGACCTCAGGCCTCATCTATAGTGTCTAACATCGTACGATATTGCTGTGTTGCTCATATATGAGCCGTCCCGCGAGAAAACCAACATTTTGAACGCTGCGTAAAGTATCGACCCGGATCAGCTAAAGCATGCCGCGCAGGATAACCCGGATAGACACTTTTCGGCATCTTTGAATTTTCTGTTTCAGGAATCATTACTCTATACCTCTATCCCCCTGAGACGGAATGTCTCGGCTCAGATCAGTCTGTGCGGACTGCGCAGGCTGATCTGGGTCGATACATTACGCAGAGGCCATATTGTTGGTTTTCTCGCGGGACGGCTCATATTATATCTCATATACATGTATTCTTATCTGGACAAATGCAAGTTTTGTGTCAAGAGTGTTTTCCCTCAAATGATCCTAATGAATTACTACAACAATTAATAACAACATCAGAAATGATAATAGATGATAATGGTTTTATTTGGTTTGTGAGATCTACGTAAATTGTCAATAGCATCAACATACACATCGTCACTGTGTTTGTTATCTATAACTCGGAAGTGGGACCGCCTGTGGTGTAGTGGTAGCGCGTTCGCCTCGGATGCGCGAGGTCGCGTGTTCGATCCGAGACCGGGTCATGCCAAAGAAACTTACAAAGGAAAGGCCGTGATATAAATTGTTGAAAGCGGCTTGACACACCCAAACAAACAAACAAACAAACAAACAAACAAAGCACGAATATTTTTTACCAGGACCAACCCAAATATCAAAAACAATTTTAATTTATGATAAGCACAATGCCGTCAATCTCGACTCGGGAATTAATATATGTCTTAAGTTTGAGTTGTTGGTGTTTTTTACGCCGCATTGAATACCACAATGAGTTAATTCACGACTTTGTCTGGGTAGGTTACAATAACTGGTTCATTTATCCCGACATCAGCGAATAAGTTAACCGCAAAATCATGAACACCAAGAAGAGAGAAAAACCATTAATACAATTGTGAGACTTTTGTCATTGGTATTAACCGACTGGGCGTTCGAATCAACTACCATCGAGACTGTACTGTATTTAAAGAGCCTCGACGCATGACTTAAAAATATGAATTTATCCTGTTGCAACAACTATATATTTTTAGCGGTATTCACCTTCCAAACGTCTGATCGTTGGTCAAACTCTCCTTACCAGAAGAGTTAGTTATTAAATTATTGGCTCAATATCTATGAGTGCTGATCCTGATGCAACTATGTGTATTCACATGCTGATCTTGATCTACACTGTTCGCATTTGTTCCGAGGGCCTTTCAAAGTTTTAATCCTGTTGAAACTTTTTTGGTAATAGTGAGTACAGAATGTCTTTTTATTTAGTTCGTATAAAAATAAAACGTACACGTATGCAGGAAAATGATATTGAAAAATTAGTTTACATTTTATAAAATGCGCTTGACTTTAAGTCTTTCAATCCTTTTTTTTTTTTTTTGTAATTGACTTGTCCGGCTTTTCCTTTTGAAGAGTCAATTACCAACTTTAGGAATATCCTTTTTGGAATGTTGAATTGGTCACTCTTTAGTATAGAGCCTCGTCAAAAGACGCGGATGCGCCTGCTGGTCTTGCTTAAAAATGGTGGTACAGGCTTCAAGAAAATCTGTTTTCAACAGGTAAAGTGTAAATGGGTTAAATAAACAAAGACACTAATACCCGTCAAACTTATCTCAAACACGGCAAATAAATTGCGACGGAGTCTCAGTGGGAAGAACTAGAATTAACCCTCATAGCTTGTGTGACTTGGTGTGCGTTTTAGTCGCCCGAGCCGTGATAATTTAAGTGTGTCGGCCTCAGAGTCGTGAGTTCGAGTTGTTGGTCTGCTACCATAATATTGAAAATAAATGCGTATTTCGTCTTCTCAGTAATATCAGATAAATATCTACATTAAAATGATTATCATGACATTTCTGATTATGTAAACTGTTTCATAACGTTTTTCTACAGTCCCGTATTTTTTGATAATTGAGTATGTCGAAAGGGGACACGTAAACGTTTGTGAATGAATAGTGTAGGTTCAGATCAGTCTGTGTATCTGCTAAGTCATATTAGAATATACGCGAGATGACAGAATCGTCGCACAAGCTTATGCAAGTAATACGTGAACACTGTAGATCCTGATCAGATGTGATGTTTAGGCCTTTCGAAATGCATTCAACCCCGAACTGTTATCACACTTTATATCATTATCGTCCCTATTTCCGGA